>JAHWFP010112655.1:0-14459 GCA_023313725.1 Lithobius niger
CCTGGTCTTCATGGCCACGGACGAAACATCAAGGTCGAGCTGTTCGATAAGCTACCCGACCTACTTTCTGTTTTATTTGACGAAACGTAGACCTATCTCCCCACATGTTGTATGAAAACCATTTTATATCCTCTTATCTTTTTTTTTTATGACTTTAGGCCTACTAACGTTTGATTTCAGGAAAACAAATGCCTCGTACCGAACTTCATCATCATTGGTAGTGGTACGTATTGTAAACAGAAACTAACAAAATATAGCTTGTTTTTAACACTTTAACGATGATAGGTAGTTACAGGGACGCTCGACTTATTTAGTCGAGTATGCCCGAGCTTGTCAGAGAATCAATCCAAGCTTGGTCGGGAGGTACTAATATCGGTTCCGACTACGCTTATCGGAGTGTAGTTTTTGGTTTGGTTAGGTTTCCAAGTAGGCATTTAGTTAAGTATTAACAGCGCTTTATAAATCGTATATCTTCTTCTCCCACATCAACAATGGATGGTCGTGGTGGTAGGATGGAGGCAGCTCTAGTGGTGGTTGTAGCTGCTGCCCCCCACTGCTGCAGTCGTTGCTAAAACATACAACACGCTACGTAAGCCACATACATGATCGTATGAGTGGAGGTCGAGCAAACAGTTTACTCGCCCACCTAACCTAACCTACTATAGTTTACTATACAAGGTGGCGGGACGGACTCTGTTTACACACCTGCCTAGGCTGTGCCTGTCTAACACACCGTACCGTTTTTACACGTCCGCATGTTCGAATCTAACTGAGACTGTCCTGTAACACCTCTATTGTAACCGTAACAGTAACCTGCCATCGGCTGTCTACCCCGTTCATCACCTCCGACGAGCTTTTATATACTTTCCCGACGCTAGGCGACTGTTACGGTCACAGTAGATGTGTTACAGTACGGTTATATACACTAATCCTGCGCATCCGTGCTTTCATACCCACTTCCGGTATTGACAGCCTGGCCGGTCTGAGTCAGTCTCTCCTCCTCCCGAGGTCCCTCTACCCTGCTCCACCCCCCTCCCATTCCCCGGGTCGCTCTCCTACAGGAACGCGGTTTCCCTCTACCTGGCTGCCAAGCAGCAGGTATAAAACTCAGCTGCAGTGGGAAATCGTTAGCATAGCTCAAGACTCAAAGGCTAGAGGTTACTACGGCGGTCGGAGCAGAGATGTCCTGTCCCAGCGTTGCCATGCCGGGCAAGGTAGTAGTTCTTGGATAGTGACTAGTTTAACTTGAATTTAATTTTGGAACTTTATTTCTAAACTTACAGTCATAAATCTTAAACTTAACCTTTAGTATTTGAAACTTATGGGTAGTCAAACGCCATCGGCATTTTTGGTCTAGGACTCCCATAATTTAAGGGTTTAAGGTCCCCTTCCTAAAAACCGGCTTTTTTTTCTTCTTTATGTAAACTCAGTGTTTACTAAATAATCCAAAGATCACCAAGACCTAGCATGTATTATCGTTGAAGTAGAGTCTTTCAAATGGTAGTTTCCATATAATACTAACCTTGATTCAGTGTGATGATTGACTGATTTTAGTGCAAGGGTTGCTAATTTCTTTCAAAGACTATTTTACAATCTGCAAGGGTCATGTTTGTAACTTAGATAGTTGCGATAACTCAAACCGACTTTTCTAGCCAAAATTATGTAACGAACTCTATTGCAGTTCTAGTGCCAATTTAATTGTAAATCCCAAATGTGCTTTTAATTCAAAGCTATTCAGTTGATTCTTGTAACAAGCTAGTTACTTAGTGTAGAAAGTTGTTTTAAACGACAGTTTGACTTCCGAGTCTGATTTAATTTGCTCAGGTTAAATAATCACAAATCATTTTTATTCTAACTCCAAGTAGGCATTTCAAATTAACTACCCATCGTGGTGGCAGTAAGCCGTGATTCGATAGGTCATAAAAGTTAGTTAGGACGTTGACGCTCTTCTCCTAACCGTGCAGTAGACACGCTACGCTGTTTTTCCACAAAAGTAAAAACCGCCACTTATGATTTCTTCTAAACAAACCACAACTTCGCCATATGTCGGTGCTATAGACAGTAGGCACCTTAAGACCCTGTAAGTGCCGCTACAAAATTGGTGGCAGTAGTGGGATTCAAAGGTGCTGTGCCACTACACTCCTTCCCCCCTGCCATACTACCTTGCCAGTTCATCTTAAGAAGATGTCGCAGTAAAACTCAAACTGCAACCTCCATAGATGTCAGTAGCAACGTCAAAAAGCTACAGAAGTAGATGTCATCCTTAAAAACAAAACAAGGTAAAACAACCACCCCGTATCCAGCCGGAGCTGGGAAGCGGCAACCCTTCCTTCACAAGCCGTGAAGCAGCAGGCATGCCTTCGGAAGGCCGATGTTTCCTTCAACCCCTGGAGAAGTCAGCCTCAAGCAGGACATGATGCTCCTAGAGTGAACCACTGGACATTCAACTTGTATAACACAGTGACAGTATTCAAATTTCAACTGGAAGCGACCACTACAATTTGGATCCGATCTTTGATGGGTGATTGGATAGACTGACTGCACAGCGATTGTGCAGAAAATGCAGGTTAGTGCACATGGGTATAGTCTGGTTGCCAAGCCGAGTGTTTATTTCATGCATTTTATGTATTAAATTATTCACCAGAGTGCTTACGTAATATAAGAGTGTGTTTATGCGTCCCTGACTAGATTGGGTTATAAGTGAAGTGTTTAAGTACTCGCTCTTTTTAACTTTTATGAGTTATTTTGCGGCTGCAATTTTAACTGTAAAGATTTAAAGCTAGAACGTTTTTTTTCTTTAAAAATTGAATTAATCTAAGCCTTCAACATAGAGGAATTAGAGCTATTCTCGATCACATTCATTACAAAGACTTGAAGAAAGCTTGTTTGAATTTAGGTCAAACTGTTTGCGACACTAGACATGACTCCGTTGATGTTATAAAGATAGCGTTTAACGATAACAAACTCACGTTGGATGAGCTAACAAATGAATTGCTCAGTGCCATTGAAAAACGTGATGCTGCCATTTTGGCCAAAAAAGAGATCGCTCTCAAGGAGAACGAACTATTTCTTAAAGCCGAACAGTTAAAACTTGAAGCTTTAAAGTTAGAAGAGGCTGAGAAAGCTCGAGCCTATGCCACAAGAGAGGCCGATAAAATTCGGGCCCATGAATTAATGATCCGTGACACAACCGCCCAGACTAGCGATGCCGCAACGGCGCTTGCGATTAAGAAACTCGAGAATGAGTTAGAACTTGCTAACAAACAAATAGAGTTAGCCAGAATAAGAAGTGTAAATGGTAACGATGGTTCCAATCCAGTCCAGGTTTTGCCAAATGTAACTTCCGGTCCAAGGCCCGGGAAAATTTCCGATGCAGTTAGGTTATTAAATAATTGGTGTCCGAAATCGGAAATCAATTCGTATTTAAAAATCTTTGAATGCACAATGGAAACTCAACGTATTCCAAAGAGTGAATGGGTCGTCGGTTACAACCTTTGTTAGGCGAAATTTTAGTAAAAGTGTGCTATCAGATGAGCACAGTTAATATGCATGATTACGATCTAGTCAAATTAAAATTACTAGAAAGGTTCGTACAGACCAAGGAGTCCGTCCAATCTGCATTTCACAGTTTTGAAAAAGAACAAGACCAATTGTACCACGTACATGCTTTTGAAACTCTGTTCTCGAAACTTTGTTTTCACGATGGTTGTCCCTCGCCGGTGTTAACGGCGATTCCACAAATTGTCTAATTTAATTCTATTAGAGCAATTCTACAAGTCATGCCCAGTGGGCTTGAGAAAATGGTTGCCGGACCAGATTAAATCTGGGACGCTACAGGAAGCAGCCAAACTGTGTGACGACTACACCACACGCAACAAGCAAATCTCTATTGATGTTGCTGTTAAGACTGGCAAAGTGCAAACTGGCGCACAGCCAGCCAGCCAAGCCGCTAAGGCTTCGTCCAACTCCCGTAACGGTAATAGAAACCGTCGTCCTGCAGCTAAACCGGCTGGTTCTTCAGAAGATCAAAGTGACTCCACTGGTGGGGATTCTGCCAGCCAAAAGAGTCGTCGGGTTACAACCTTTGTTAGGCCAAGAGCCAACGACGGCACGTGTTTTTTCTGTTTAAAGCGCGGTCACGTCAGCAAAAATTGCTTTGCACGTAAAGCCCAAGAGTCTAATGATTCTGGAGCTTCTCCAGCTAGTAATAATTTTATTATTAGTCAACCACCCGAACTTGTCTTGTTGAAACACATCCACGAATGGAGTGTTAATGGTGCTAAGTGTTTAGTGCTTAGGGACACTTGGTCTACCCACGATGTCATTTCTAGGGATTTGGTTAAACCACACCAATTCACGGGTGAGTATACCCACTGTAGTAACACACTCACAGTGCAAACTACAACCCATGTCATCGCAAAGATCGATGTCTAACGCCTTATGGGCCCTTAAGTACAGAGGCCCTGCTTACTGACCATACTGATCAGCATTTTCAAATGCTTTTAGGTGTTCCTTCCCAGACTATTCTGGAAGAAAGGGGACTAAAAACTTTACCTCCTTTTGCAAACGCAGTGACTCGTTCCCAAACACGTGACGAGCAACAGCTCCCGATTTTACGACCTAATTATTGTGAGTTAGCATCTAATGATGATGACAGTTCAGATAGCGAGGCTGAACAGCGTGAGGTTCCTCCACGAGTAGTACCCGAGGGTTTTGTCAATCCTAGAGTAGGTCGCTTAGATGATGCGATTCTAGGGACCCAAACAGACCAGTTTACAAAACTTCTGGATATTGATAAACCTGCTTTTGCTAAGATGGAACTTGAGTGTCCAACTTTAACCCAATGTTGGCAAACTGCTGAAATTCCCTTGGAACAGCAGGACGAAAACAAACGATTTTTCGTTGAGAAAGGATTGCTTTTCAGAATGCCCTTTCGTCCTTTAGGCAAGCCGTTAATAGAGAAACAGCTAGTGCTTCCTAAAGAGTGTAGGAATTTTGTTTTGGATACAGTGCATGGGCAGGTCGAAAACTAAAGACCGTGTATTGACAAATTTCTACTGGCCACATTGTTTCACCGATATTGAGACTTTTGTACTGTCATGTTTGGCATGCCAGAAAAATGGCAAAACGGGGCAAAAATTTGTTGCTCCCATGGTACTTGTGCCCATGGATGGAGAGCCTTTCAATAGGTATGTTACTGACATTGTTGGTCCAATTAGGCCTACAAGCAAGGCTGGTTTTAAGTAAATACTTTCCCTACTTGACCCTGCAACAAAGTTCCCTGAAGCTGTTCCCCTTAAAGAGGCTAACAGTCAAAGTGCTGTTGATGCACTACTTCAAGTATTTTCTCGACTAGGATTTCCTGGAGAGCTCCAGTCTGACTTGGGCTCACCGTTCATCTCTGAACTCACAACTTTGTTTTTGGAGAAGTGTGGAATTAAATGCATAAATTCCAGCGTTAACCACCCCCAGTCCAACAGCGTCGAACGCTTCCACCGCACACTAAAAGCAGTGTTGCGTGCAGTATGCCACGAGCATCCTGAAGTCTGGGAGAGGTGTTTACCCGGAGCAATGTTTGCTCTTCGAACCGATCCTCATGAGAGCATTGGCTTCACTCCTGCTGAGCTTGTTTACGGCCGTAACATCAAAGGTCCACTGGAGTTGGTTAAAAACCAATGGATAGAGCCAGACATTCATCCAAGTGTCCTAGAATACATCCTGGATTTACTCCAGCGATTTAAGTAGTCCCGTGAGATTTCTCAAGAGAATATCACTAAGTCCCAACTTAAGAAAGAGTCATTATATGACAGAATGGCCATTGAACGTAAGTTCAAGGAGGGAGAAAGTGTTAGTTCTAAAACCTTCCAGAACCAATAAGTTAGACATTTATTGGGATGGCCCATGTTTGGTGTTGAAAAGATTGTCTGACACTATCTAATAAAAAAAATCGTTTAGTGCTCAGAAGGAGACAGTTTACCATGTCAACCTCCTCAAGCCCTATTTGCCTAGGGAAGGAGCTTCCAATTATGCTTTTTCTGATGACCGTGAATCTGCTCACCTTGACCATGTTTGGACAGGTCAGCCAGGATATGGCCATCTTACTGCTAGGAGGCTATGGGCCATTTTAAGAAAATAGGCTCTTTAACCGAACAGCAGAAGAGCGACTTGCTCGATGTTTTCAAAAAAGTGGACGGTGTTTTCTTCACTCTGCTGGGTCATACCGACCTGATCACACACGGCGTTGAATTAATAGCTCCACACGTGAAACCCTGCAAGCCATGCGAAGTATGAGCATGACTTAATTGTTACAGAGATTAGGTGGATGCTTGATCTGGGTTTAATTGTTGAAATCGACTCACAACACGGTTCCTCCATGATTATTGTTCAAAAGGAAGATGCCATCTCACGTCCGGGGTAGCAGACTACCATGAGTTGAACAATAATACAGTCACAAAAAACTACCCCATTCCCAACATTGAGGAATGTATTGAACGAGCTGAAAAATGGAAGTTTATCTCCATTTTCGACCTCAACAGAGGATTTTGGCAAGTGCGTTTAACGCCACAGGCTTCTTTAGCCGCCACAATTACAGCTCCCATTGGGAAGTTTGCTCCCCTCATGATGAACAGGGGGATGAAGAATGCCCCATTCTGCTTCCAGAAGTTGATGGATGGTGTCACTAGGGGTATGGAAGAGTATGTTACTCATTTCCAAGATGACACTGCTGTTGGTGCCGAAACGTGGCTACAACATCTCGATCATGTCTTTCTTTTCTTTCAGCTGTCAAGAAAGCCGGGCTCACAGTCAACGCCGGTAAGTCGCAGGTCCCTTGCAGCAAAGCCACCTTTCTTGGTCATGAAGTTGGTGAGGATCTCGAACTCCTTCTGAAGTCAAAGTTTTGGCTGTGCAAAAATTCGCTCGGCCACAAACTAAGAATGATGTCTGTTCTTTTCTCGGTTTGGTAGGGTACTATCAAAGGTACATTAATCACTATTCTGAAACTTGTGCGTGTCTTACAGACTCCTTGAAAAGGAAGCACCAGATCCCGTTTTGTGGGATGAGTCAAAACAAACAGCGTTTGACTCTTTAAAACAAGCTCTAGTGACGTTTCCAGTCCTGAGAGCTCCCGACTTCAAACTTTCATTTTACAGTGTGACTGTTCTGAACGTGGTATGGGCGTCGTTTTTCCCCAAGTGTTCAATGGTGATGAACACCCCTGTCTTTATGCATCACGCAAATTGACAGCAAGGGAACAAAACTTTGGAACTACAGAGAAGGAATGTACTTGTTTGGTATGGGCCGTTGCGAAACTTCGTCCGTACATTTATGGCACCAAGTTTCTCATCGAATCAGACCACAACCCCCTTCAATGGCTGAAACAAATGTCAGGCAAAAATTCCAGATTGTTGCGTTGGAGTCTTGCTCTTCAAGACTACGACTATGAGGTCAAGTGCAAACCTGGAAAATCTCATACTAATGCAGATACCATGAGTAGGTATTTTGCTTAACTTAAACAGTAGTTAAGTTTTTATTGTTAAAAACTAAACCAGTGGTAGAGCCAAAATTTGCTCTACTTTTTTTTCTTTAAATAAATTTTCTTTAATTGTTAAGAGGTATGTTGTCAGGGCAACCTCACTCAAAGAAACTATCAGCTTTCCCATTTCGGATCTTTACACCTAAATTTTAAGTGCCAATGTTATTCTCCCTGTCACTATCAACGCCTTCCTTTGTGGAAGGATATTTACAGAACTTGTACAACACGTTTAAATGTTCATTAGGACCATTCTACGGGAGTTTAGTGGTCCCTGGCTATCTCCTCTTTAGTTTTTACGAAACATTTTTCTTTAAAAAATTTGTCTGTCTACCCTTGGGAGATAAAGGATAGCCCTGTTCAGGTAGTTTCCATATACTAAACTTGATTCAGTGTGATGATTAACTGATTTTAGTACAAGGGTTGCTAATTTCTTTCAAAGACTATTTTATAATCTGCTAGGGTCATGTTTGTAACTTAGAGAGTTGCGATAACTCAAACCGACTTTTCTAGTCAAAATTATGTAACGAACTCTATTGCAGTTCTAGTGCCGATTTAATTGTAAGTGTGCTTTTAATTCAAAGCTTTTCAGTTGATTCTTGTAACAAGCTAGTTACTTAGTGTTGTAGATACTCTGTCACGTTTCATTAAAATACTAAAGAAAGTTGTTTTAAACGACAGTTTGACTTCCGAGTCCGATTTAATTTGCACGGGTTAAATAATCACAAATCATCTTTATTCTAACTCCTAAGTAGGCATTTTAAATTAACTACCCATCGTGGTGGCAGTAAACCGTGATTAGATAGGTCATAAAAGTTAATTAGGACATTGACGCTCTTCTCCTAACCGTGCAGTAGACACGCTATGCTGTTTGTCTGCAAAAGTAAAAACTGTCACTTATGATTTCTTCTAAACAAACCACAACTTCGCCAGATGTCGGTGCTATAGACAGCCCTGTAAGCGCCGCTACAAATAAAAGCCCATTTCATTTCATTTCATATTCGCTAGACATCTGCGATTGTCTTTAGGTGGATTTTCAACTTGGACTTGTTAGACTACATGGTCCAGTAACGGACTGACACGTATACGATTAAGTATTTGTACGTTTGTTTTATATATTATTTTGTTGTTCTCAACCTACTGCTTTTCCCACCATGTATTGCTTGGTGGGAGCCATTTAGTGGTAACAATTAAAGTTAATTCGGGTAAAATTTTGTGAAGGTTGATTCCTAACAATAAAGGCAAACGCCTTTATGTAGATTAATATTCCTACATATCCTAAATATTTTCAGATAGCGAGACAAAAATATTTGAAAATTCAGTATCTCTTCTTCTGTGGGAACTTTATTTTCAATATGTCAGATTAACGGTATGTAATTCCTAAAAATTCTATACTCAAAAATAAAGCAATTAACGGTTCACACATATCTGAATCAGTAATATTAACCTCAATTAACCCTGCTCTTTTACATTCATTTTGAGTTAGGAAAATGTTAATCAGCTGCAATAGAAACAGAGTAACAAAGTTGTATTCACTTTTAATATAGTAACAATCTAACCACTTTAAAACAATACAACACGAGAATTCTGAGACTATCTAAACATACATTACAAAAAACATTTTAAATAAGCTTAGTGGTTATAAACTAAAATGTAGAAAATAAAATGTCAACGCCACCTCAAAGGACCTCAGTTCTCGAACTAACCTTCGCAACTGCATAGTGCCGTGCACGGCGTAAGAGATATTATTCTAGTTGCAAACCCATGTAGCCTTGGAAGAGGGTATAACTGGTATTTTATGACTTATTCCAGCATAGTTTAACGTCCTCAACCCAGAATCTTAGGCTGTTATTTTGTAGTTTCAAATATACAAGGTCAAACCTCATAAATGGCAGCCAGGAAAAGGTTTTGCTTGCAGCATGTAAACCGTTCAGCTGATTGAAAAAGAACCGATTACGTACTATGTTCACAATAAAATTGGCTTAAAAACTGCTGCTATTCATATTTTGCGTAAAATTTCTTTTGACACAAATTCCCCATTTTATTCCTACTAAACATGTATGTATTAATTATACATGATAGCGTGTGTGTGTATAATTCCGTATATGCATATAACTAGCTGCAGTGATAGTTCTAATTAAGATAAATGAATTCAATTAGACTGATGAAAGGTAGGAGCTGCATATTTTCAACATGGGTAATGAAACCGGTTTATCGTAATTAGGAGCTGTTTCTTTTTGTTGTAGCACCATTCTTACTGCTTCTATTCACCACAAGTTACGTCTTCAAAGAGATGTGGTAGCAGTTACATTTACGATAACTGGATGTAGCTAGGTTTAGACGAACGACATAAAGCCAAATGCTTAACAAGAGTTAAATAAATACAGATGAAAACTTATATGTCAGACTGACTGAGTGGGGAATCGAACTCACGACCTTTGAAACCAAAGGCCGAGGTCCTACCACTCAGCCATACTGACATGGCCTTTTGTTCTTGCCTACCGTGTCAGTATGGCTCAGCCGTACTGACACTAATGCACGATGATGATGTCACACTAACGTATCTCCGTGCTAAGAGTGCAGTCGCTTTTTTCATAATACAACCTTTTTTCTGGGGTACGCACAATCCCTGCACCATCATGTGACAGCTTCACCGCGTGACATACAGGGCCCCCACAACAGGGGGGGTGAGGTGGACCCGTTGTACCAGGCCCAGTTACTCAAGGGGCCCGCACGGCCTGAAAAAATTTTTTCTCGCTATCGTGAGTTTTGATGACAACGCGTTTGTGCGTATTGTGATTTTTTTTATATTATCAACAAAACACAACTTCAATCCAACGGCAACGAGCACGGAGCAGGAGCACTGTAGTGGAAGCCTGTCAGCTTGTTAGGTAGGGAAGTCTTCACACATAAGCAGCCCGTATTAATTAATGAACATTATTGTGGCCGACGAATATTATAACTTAGTGTAACCTTTTTACGATTTCAGTCGGGGAGGGGGGGGCCGCTGTTGTAGCTAGTTCCAGGCTCCTAACTTTGATGTGGGGGCCCGGGTGACATATGACCCACTTTTCATAACTACACAACACAAATTCAACCGGCACACCACCTTGCAAAAAAAGGCATAAGAGGGCAGATTTGCGACTGGCAAATTTTTCATACCAACGTGAAAAATAAAAACAATTCGCATACTACGTTGACTGCAGAAGCTAACCCTGACCCGGAACTTTTGTTCTAATGGTACGAAAACTAGGATGCTGACACTTTGAAACACACCAAACACTTACGACTCATGCCCATAGTGCAGTTAAAATTTTAATCCAATTTAAATTATTAAAGTAGAAAAAAGTAAGAAATTCGTAAACAGAGACAGTAAAAAAAGGACGTCTTTCCCTTAGCTCCGACTTTCGTAGGCAGGAAGTTTCTAAACCGGAAATTTCCGTTCAGGAATTTACACCAGTCGTATGTGAAAACTCTTAAATTCGTAAATAAAATGTACAAATAAAAATTTTAAAAACTGAAATAAGTCCATAAGCTATCTTGACGTCACACCTTACCACTAACACACATATCCATGAGAAATAAGTGATCGACCAGTGATAATTGCTCGTTTGTTCGAAATGGGGAAGTCCAATGTCTCGGGGGTGGGGATTTCCCCAAACCCCCCTCGACATTGGACTGCCCGTCTCTCGCAAACGATCAATTTTCGCCGATTAACCTTCTATTTCTCACGGACATCTATTACTTTCAACAGAGAGAAACTATAAAGTTAGCTCCAATATACAATACAATATACAGCTCCAATTACAATATACAGTTTTTTTTCATTAACCTTGCTTCAAATATTTGTCTCCAAGTTTCATCTAAGTCTAATTACTCCCATTTGTCCTAATTAGAACTGCCACCACATCACTTTAAATGTGTAACTTGCGGTAAATAGAAGCAGTAAACACGGAGCTATAGCATGGATAAACAACCAAAACTTCTCCTAATTGTGACAAATAGTTTGTTTTACCCTCGTGCATTCTTAATATTAACCTTCACTGTGGTGTATTAGAGTTTGCATTTTTATGTAGTTGTCAGAGCCACTGGTTTTAAAGATCGGGTTCCGTTAGCAATCCAATGGAAAACCCGAATACTTCCAAAAACTTTTCAGGAAGAACTTCATCATCGAATGCTTCGTTATCTTCGTACCAAAGCTCCTTTGTCATGAAATTTCTATCAAGTCAGAACAAGATTGCAAACGTTGTCGGGTTTCCATACAGATGGACAAAATCTAAATTTCTTACTTGTATAATCGTCTCTTCAGCCATGGTTTACAATTCCTAGTCTTCACCGAAAGCTTTAGAATTAAATTAAATATTCAGCAACGGACGATAACTCATTCCTTACAGTCCTGAAATAGAGTAAAAGCCATTATTTATTACGAGTTGCATGAGGAAAGAGTAGTGTTGGACGGTTTAAGTCTCCGTGACAGTGTAGGAGGGATGACAGCACCCAACTTGGCGACTCTTTGTACTACAAAATGAATCCACCATAAATAAATATACATTTCTGAGATGACAACTTAAACGAATCAGTACAGATCGGTTTCAAATCGGTTCATAAAGGTTTGTGTTAGATCTTGATGTCTCTGATGCTGGGTATAGTCCAGTAAACAATAGACTTTTTTTTTTGCAATGTATATGCTACTAGTTAAATTGGCATGCTTTTTAAGGAAATCGGTTTTTTTTTTGCAGATTTTGGAATTTCCTGCCTATATTACTTCGTTTTGATACCTGCAGTCAAAACTTAGTGAATGTTGTAATACTAAGAATCATGGTCGAAATGCTTAAAGGGAAGGTTCCTTAAAATTTTCCTTATTAAGACCTTTACTCTTAACTGGTGTGAGAAAAATTAATTTGCAAGCTTATGCCAAGCAGGAATTATTACGAATGTTTTTTTTTTCTTTCCTTTATTGAAGTTTGTTATTTGAAACTGGTGCTGGACTAGGAACTGACGAAAGGGTTGGTGCTTTTTGTTTTGTTATAAAATAGTTTAACAATTTTCCACTTTTGAAAAAAATATATTGGCAGTGATGTGTGTTGTTTTGAATATCGTCATCTTCTCTTTTACAGCCTAAGCAGCAGTTTTTTAGTTCATCCGTGATATAGTTTGGTTTTCAAGTTTTAAGCAAACATTCGGCATTACTGGCCGAAAAGAAAGACACTTTCCACGATGTTCTGTAACGATGAGTGAATGAGTGTAATGAATGAATGTGAAGTCAGCTAATGCATGTTAGATTATCCAGAACAGATCCTATAGCTGCTAAATGAGCCTGGTAGTATCTCAAGCAGGGAGCTTTCCCAAGGACCCATTTTCAGTTACTAGTTATTTTAGCCTACCTTAGTAACCACGTGGAGCTCAGAGCCACCACCATCTTAACCTTAACAACGTAAAAACTCACTCTACAATGCAGACCTATACACAACCAATCACCCTGCCTCATAAAAATTACGTTTGTACTTAGACCACAACGTTGACTTCCCCCAATCCCCACCACCCCCATCAGAAATACTCAACTCCTGTTAAATACAACCACACAGTACAAAAAAGTTACTAAAAAAGGATTTGTACACATTATACATTGAAAGGGGTAGACTTTGAAACTCTCATGTTCATACAACATTACATTAACATTCCTTATATGTAATGGACTTACGAAGTTTGCCGGATTAATCGAATTGGACAATTGACCAATAAAGATGGCTGTACCGCTGGACAAGCTTATAAGCCTTAACCAGCGCTACTATTAAAATGGATTACAGAATACGAAGGAGAACAGTCGTACTGTAATTGGATGAAAATTCATTGTTGAACATGCTGTGAACGAAGTCTTTTTGGCTCTCAATAAACAAACAAACGAGATGCAGTTTCAACAAATGTTCAAACTGCGATTGCAGTAATATTGATAAACAAACGCCTATCGTACCAGTCGGTTGCTGCAACAAAGGCTGTAGAGTACAGTCATGGACAGTAAAATGTTGGCTTCACTGCTGGTCAGTCTTATTCATTACCTTTGGCAGCTGTCGTGCATTCAGTATTACGTCCCAAACAACTCACGAAACGCGCATGTTTCCCTACTATACTGCGTCAAAAATGAACCTAGCCTTGGGTTAGTCTTCGCCTTTATAGAAACACCTGAATTTATTTTATCTTCATTTTTTTTTCTATTTTAAAACGCTTGTCAGACGAATAAGAAAATGCCACAGTACGGATACACATTTTACTGAATTGTCTGTTTCACTCAAAGTTTTCCTCTCGTTTTAACTCACTGAAAATTTTCCGTTTATTGAATAAATCATGGCACAGATGGAAGAAACTTCGACAACTTGTCATAGAATTAAAATTTTGCTTGAGAAAGTGTTGGTTTGCAACTTGCTTGCCGGAGGTCTGGGGGAAGAAGGGGGGGGGGGGAGGAGGAATGAAGAAATTACTAATTCGTCACTGCTCATGTCTAAAACTGGAAAAAAAATGTCTACAGAGATTGGTTTTTCAAGTGAAATGCTTAATTTAAAAATTTTCTTCAGAACGTGTTGGTTGACAACTTGTCTGCTGAAGGTCATGGGGGGGGGAGGTAGGGAATTCGGAAAAACTGATTAATTTTTCCCTGCTCGTGTTTGCTGAAGGAGCTTCGGAGTGATTTATTCATCACCACTCAGTTTTAAAGTAAAATCTTGCCAAGTGGACTCGGTAAAACCAGGTAAAACCAGGAGGGGCTCGTTTTATTGGCTCCTGGTAAAACTGATTATTTTTTCCCTGGTCGTGCTTGCTGAAGGAGTTTCGGAGTGATTTATTCATCACCACTCTGTTTTAAAGTAAAATCTTGCCGAGTGGACTCTGTAAAACCAGGTAAAACCAGGAGGGGTTCGTTTTATTGGCTCCTGGT
>JAHWFP010112656.1:0-33213 GCA_023313725.1 Lithobius niger
TCACTGACGGAATTAGAGGAATGCGTAGCTTCCATTCTTGTTGACTATGGTCGGAAATCTTGATGGCTTCGCCGGAATGAATTAAATGTGATTTACGTTCGTTGGTGTCCGATGTGCTTCGGAATTCAACTGTTCTGTCGTCTCCGATTAATTCCAGAACTATGCGGTTGTTGGATTTGGATAAATTTAATTCCGAGTGGAAATTTGTGGAGTCAATTCCGTCTTCGAATAGTGTTAACATGACTGAATCGCATGATAACTTGAAAATCTTGTTTACTTTGTTGAGTTGTTCCGTGAAATTTGTTGCGAGGTGTGAGTTTAGATTTAGAGCTGGAGCTACGTATTTATCGGGGATTGTACCAAAATACGAAGCTAATCTTGGCGACGTTAGTGTCCTGTCCTTGAGCGCTAGTTTTTGCTGGTGCCAGTTGACTGTTTAATATAAATCGAGTAATAAACCTGCAGCGTTGATCGTCGAGTGGATTTTCTTGCTATGCAATAATTTATTGGTTTGTTCTCTAGGCGTGGGGGTGGGGGTGGGTGATGGAATTTCAGGATTTTTGGTACTGGTTGTGTTGATCAGAATTTCTTTCGTGCTGGAGTACCCTGCTAACTCAAAAAACCTGTTACTTTTTGAGCCGTCTTCTAGTTTTTTGACTGTTGAGCGCTAGTTTGCTGCAGGTTGTTTGTTGAGGTACGGGGCCGAGTATAGTTTGCGTTGTTGTTGCTGTTGCGGTTGTTGCTACGTTGGCGACTGTAGGATGACAAATTTAACTGTTGATTGTCCCTAGATTCTTGATTGTTGCTTCTTTGTTGGTTTGCTCTTGGGTAATTTCCTCGTCCGTCTCTTTTTGGGATTGGTTTCCCCTCTTTTTCTAGCCATCTAGTGTTGGCAGCTCTGACGATTTCCAGTCTTTGTTCTTGTGTTCTACAATCTCTGCTGATGTGATTTTTTCCGTAGCAGCGAAAGCACGTGCGTGATTCTTTTCTTTCCGGCTGGAAAACGTCGACTCTGGCTTCTTGCACGGCGCCACGCATTTTTAGGTTTCTAACTTCTCTGTTTGTTTTTTCGATTTCTTGCAACATTTTTGCTAAATCGGCGGCTGTTACGTTGGCTGTTTCGTCTGGGGCTGATGACGTGAAACTTGTACTGGTTGTAGGCTTAGGTGGTGGCTTCTTTTTAGGCTGTTGCTCTCCTTCATCTGTATATTCGCTGATTTCCGTGTGTCGTTTTAGCGTGACGTGAAGCATTTCTTCCCAGCTCCTAGGTTTTTGATTAGCTAAAAACGTGTCCAGTTCTCTGGGCATGGCCGATTTAAAGGTGCATCGCATGGTTTCGTCTCGCATTCTCTTCTTAAGTGTTGCTTCTAAAATGCTATCTTCTGGCTGAACCATCCAGATTTCGGCTGCCATGATTTCGAGACGATCGGCAAAAGCTTCGATTGATTCCCCTTCATACATTTTTGCCCTTAAAAATTTAGCCCTAATAATTTCGGCTCCTCCAGCGCCGAACCGTTCAATTAAAGCTGACTTGAAAGTTGGCCATGATGTTTGTTCGGCGATTACTAGGCTCGTTGCGACGGAACGAGCTGCTCTGTTGATGCATTTGTTGGTTGCTGCTGCTATCAGCTCGCTATCTGGCAAATGGGGATCAATTTTTCTCAGGTTATCCGTAAGAAGGAGGAAGGTGAAAATGTCGGTCCCTCCTTCACCTGAGAATTTAGGTAGGTTTTTCTTTGCTTCTCTAATGTTCTCCCACATTCGGGCTTCTACTTTGTCCCTAATTCTTTCGTTGCTGTTGTTGTTTTGTGGGGCACTGCCTATTTTTTCTGCTAGCCTATTTAAAACTTCCACTTGGCTTTCGTTGGCTTGCTGCAGGCCTGCTACAATTCTTGAAAAGTTGCTGCTGTCTGATGCAGTGGGGCTTGAATGCAAGATTGTCTGATGTTGCAGGCTTGTAGTCTGCGTTGTTCTGGGCGGGGCCAATAAAGGTGGGAAATTGACGTTTAATCCATCCGAAAAATAGCGTGAATTATTTGGTGGAAGGCTGTGATGCTGTGGTGAGCGACCACGTGAATAATTCACTCTATTTCTCCTGGAATCGTCTGGTGAATTCGAGCGAGAGCGCTGTGGAGGGGAATCACGGGGAAGGCTACGTGATTCGTGG
The DNA here is from genome assembly GCA_023313725.1 of Lithobius niger. Lineage (NCBI taxonomy): Eukaryota > Metazoa > Arthropoda > Chilopoda > Lithobiomorpha > Lithobiidae > Lithobius > Lithobius niger. The sequence continues at coordinate 2,168 of JAHWFP010112656.1, forward strand.
GCATCGTGCTAATGCTCATCTGTTGGCTGCTGGCGCAATGGGGATTTCTCCGCAACGTTGCTACGCTTTTTAGCAGGTGCTTTAGGCTTACGCTGTCTGCTCTGCCGAGATTGAGTCGGCTGTTTAGCGGGAGGAGCTGGTGCGTCGGTCGTCTGCTGGGCGGGAGGGACAGGTGCATTGACGGCATGAGCATTTGCTAGGGCGTTTGGGCTTCACAATCGGCCTACCGCTAGTCGAAAGCTTTAAATCGTTCCTCTTTTTAGGAACTTTTTTCGTGCTTTTGCTAGCTGTAGTGCTTTTCTTGTGACTAGGCATGATTATGTCCTAAATTCGATCGATTAGACTGGGAAGAAAATTTCGATTTCGAGTAGCCTACTTGCTCTGGTATATTTTTTTTTTCAAAATTTAATCCGAAACTCGCTACTTCGCTCAATAATGACTAACGTGCTGCAGTTTTCTTAATGATCAGGCGTGGGTTAAATTCGAATCTAAAACTTCGACACCATTGTAAATCTCTCGTAATTCCTGATTATTAGGGGTTACGAAGATAACAGAGGTACGTAATAATAAATTCGTACCGGCCGGCACTAATGCAATCGTTACTAACCACAGCACATAAAAGCAATAATGAGCAAAGTAAGGGAGTCCACACAAGATATTGGTCCAAAAGCTATTTAATTTGATTATTTAGTGTTGGGGTTATCCCACCGTTAATTCAAGTTAAATCTTCAATAACTAATGTTAAAGCACTCTAAATTAATGGGGGCTCAAGGCAATAAATAAAGGGGCTCTTATAATAAGATGCGCCCTTTCCAAACACTAACCCGAACTTAGTCTCTAAAGGAGGGAAGCTCCTTCAAAATTCGGCTAAGTCCGAGATCGTCGTTATTACTTAACTCTGAACAATGCTGTGGGGATTCCGGCTCCAAGGGCTGGTAGCGATTGATGTCCAAAAAGTCGGGGAGTGAGAGAGAAAATCTGCAGGACCCTAGGTTTTAAAGGGGGCCTGCATCCTGCTCTTTTGTGTAGCAGACGATGTGCGATTGGATGCTGAGGCTGAGGGAGGAGCTGATTGGGTTAGGAGCCGGACCACTGATGTTGACTGAGTATCTGGATGGGCCCACATGTGGCAGCAATTTGAAGTGCATGAGGCAGAGGCCAAGTGCACTGAGTGTCGTCTGCTAGTCTAAAGCTAATGTTATTCTGATAATAATAAATGTTACTGATACCGATACCGATATTTTATATCGGAAAGTGCTAATTCTTAAAATAATTACATCATGATTGATCACTTTGAAGAATAGCTATAAAACACTCCCACATGGAATGGTTAATTATATCGGCAGATAACTTCAAAGCGCCGACTACGGGGAACTTTTAAATTCCCCGAATGCAACAATAGAATGATTGACGTGCGTAGAGGTCCCATTTGGTGATAAGGGCCCAAGCTGTCAGAATGTTACTATATTTAGCATTTCAATACTAAATCAATACTACAATGGTTCGATCATAGCCGATAACGCAACTGTATTTAAACCGAACCTCGGAATGCGTGATATCAGTCGATCATCAGCTGCTCAACAGTTGTTTAACTAGTTCACACCAGTCGTATTCTTGGGGTCCCGATTCGGAAAGCACGCCAGGCCAACGCCGTGCCGCATCTTGGACGGGGCTTCACCGCCGAGCTATAGCCGAGTGCCGATAGCCTCACTCAAGCTTCTATTATAGAGCTAAGTATTCCAATATGATAGCCATAGCTATGATTGTTTAAGATTAACTAGTAACAATACTACGCTACTAAATTAACCCGAGACTTACTTAATTATTTAAGAGATATAATAATGATTTAGTTTCTGCTCGACCTAATCAGTAATGCCATTCATTCGACTCATTGCCGAATAATTGTAATCGATACATTAAATCATTACAATCTGTCACTGATTTAATTGGCCATATTGCGGGGTCAATATTGTGTACGCCGGAGTGTCGATTAAAGGCCCAGTATTAATTGGATGATTGCTTATTATTTAGCTTACCTATTTAGTGCATAATTAGTGTTATTACAATTGATTGCCCTTATGCTATCCTGAAAATAATGTTTGTTCTGGTCAATTGGTCACTGGAATAGAACATTACAAGAAGTCCGTCACTGTCATACATGTTTGGTTGCGACGGAATTATGAATGAGAGTAAGTCACATGTGACCACTCTGAATTTAGGACTTCAAAAAAGGCCAGATCCTTAACGCCGTCTGACTCTGACTCGCGGAGGCACAGAAGTCTATATCGCAATGGCTTCTTCACATTATGTTTAGGTCTACCGACGCTTGTGGTGGCAGCACCTTTAACACAGCAGAAACTTGGAGATTTGTGAAAAGTGAACTTCAACTTCCCTGGGTCGCAGGATTTGATCTCCCACGGTTGCACAACATCAACATCTTCCCATTCACTTTCACCTGAAGCCCCTCGAGAAGAAGGCGGGTCTGGAGCACTGACGGACAGTTTATCAGAGACTGACCCCACTTCACCATTGGCGGAAAGTTTATCAGATGGTAAGTCGTCAACCACCTCGATGGACAGTTTATCGAGCATAGCACCTTCATATTAGTCGCACTTTCTATACTTTACGCCGATGGGTGCAGTCACTTGTGAGAGTGGAGCTAAGCTGAAGACATGAGCATGATGCCGAATGTCGTCTGGATCACTCACATGTTGGATGCCGTAGAGGAATTGGGTTTTCCTGTTTAGGATACGGAACGGTCTGATGAATTCAGGTTCACCGTCATTGGCGCTGGTTACCAACATTTTCACTTCATCGCTGATGCAGTAGTACGGAATGGCGTCGTATTCGGTAAAGATACTTTGCCAAAGATACTTTACACCCCCTTGCAAGGCATCACGTGGGTCGTCCGAAGGAATTGGTTGTTGACCGTCCCAAACTTTCAAGACAGATGGCAACTTCTCACCGAGAACAATCGCTGGAAGATCCGGATGGAAGGAAGGTTCTTTGTCCTAAGGAGGCAAGTTCAGTGCGTCGTCGGTCATGTTGATTGGATCGTAGTAGGGTTCTACGTCAACAACGTTGACTGTACGCTTGTTGTTGAGGTCATCAATGTTCTGGACAACGTAGTTCAGATTGTGTTTCTTCTGGAGAACTCGGTACGGGGCTAAGTATAATGGAGCTAGCTTCTTTAGCGTCAGTACCCGCTGGAACGCTGCGGAAGAATTCTTTAGGCCAACGGAATAACTTTCCACTGGAAGCTTCCTTCACTACATATAAATGTGTTACAGTCTCTCGAGTCTTCGGAAATCAGAACCTGGTGAAACCAGAATGACCGTCAAGAACAGAGACGTCCTTCTTTCCCGCAAAGAATTCAAGCTTTTCCTCGACATGTGGCATAGGGTAGCTATCGGTCATCAGATGGCATTGAGAAAGCGGTAGTCCAAAATCGGCTGGAAACCTCAGTCTTTCTTATGTTTCATGAAACACAGAGAACCCCATTCGCTGACTGAAGGTTCGATCTTGTCTTCTTTTTTGAAGTTCACGAATCATCATTGCCATCTCACGATGCATCTGAGGAGCTTGCCGATGGTACTTAGCAACTAAAGGACGAGGATCACTCTTGAACTTGATGTCATAGGAACCGAGTGTGGTTAGTCCTAGCTTACCTGGGAAGATGGGTTGGTTGGCGTCCAGAACCTCGTTCAATTCCAAGAACTGTTCAGCAGTCATGACGTTAAAATGACCGTCCTCCGAAGGAGAAGCGTTGGCAACTTTCCCGATACGTCAGTGGCGTGTACACCATACAGTCAGACTGGCAGGTGCCAGGGGCCCACCTCTCAAATGCAAGCAAACTTGCAAATTTCAAATGTCAACATGTCTGTGCACAAACAGCACCTCGCCCTAGGAGTCAGATAATAATTTACGAGTCGGAAACGAAAGTGAAGTGTATTCTCTATCTACAACTACACGGGAACAGGAGCAAGAGGACAGTTTGAAAGCTTCCCAAAATTTTGTTGTCAAATTCCTCAGTAAACTACTTGTGTGTCTTGTGAACTTGAAGCTCACTTAATTTTTATTTACTGGTGTGATTTCGAGAAGGAAAGCTCTGTAAAATTTTTTGGGGGTATTAATTTGAATGTGTTAAAAGCCACACACTTGTGCCCGCCAGTTAGAATGTTAAAAAAGGCCCTACCCCCTACTATCCCCATCCTCCACTACGCAACCTGACACCCAGGTTGATCATTTTTTCTACCACCTTGATATTTCAAAAAAATTTGCACAGACCCTTCCACCTTCCTTCTCAAAAACCACTTCTATTCTTCTTGCATTTTTACCCACCACACCGTGATACAAGACAAAGTTGCCCACTAGTGAGTGAACTGCTCTAAATTGTCTTAAAACCATTGCTGAATATATTTAGTCCAAGGTTAAGCATTTTGCCCAATTTTAATGCGGATTTTCAAAACTTTTCTCAACTCCTGGGGGAGGGGGAGGGTTCCCCCAGAGCCCCTGCCTCTGGCCTGCACTATAGTCAATGTACCCCCCTCACAAGGGCCCATCTGTAGTGGTCTGCCAGGGGCCCACCCTAGAATGTACACGCCACTGAGATACGTTGCGCGAATTTGGCAGAATTCTCATCGCGGTACCACTCGTGAAGAGGAAAAGGATTGCTGAAGTTGGCACCGCGGTAGCACGGCGGTAGCTAAGTCCGGAACAATTCCTGATCTTATGAAGTAATCTTCACCAAGCAGGCAGTTGTCCTCAAGATCCGACAGGATGACGAAGTTGATGTTAGTGTGCACGTGAACAGCCAGGGTGGCTTCACCGATGGGAGTTGGAGCCTTCGGAGCCATTAGCCATCATGAAGGGAGCTCCTTTGTAGGGACGAAGAGGAACCTTAGGTGCGATGCGGCGAAACCAACTGTCAAGCATGCAACTGCTCTTTGAACCAGAGTCAAGGCAGCAGGCGAAGGTAGACTTCTTGATTACAGCATCAATGTACGAATAGCTAGTCCCATCCCCAGCTTTCCTAGTCGGTACATTTTCTCCCAGATTTGGACATTTCCTCTGAAGGTAGCCAATTTCATTACAGTGAAGACAAATCTTATCCTTATCCCATTCAGCATCAGGTAACTTGTAATGCCTACGACCCCGTCCCCTTGGCTGAGAGTCGGTTGGTAGAGAGCCAAAGAGCACAACATTCTGGCACCCGTCAGGCCCTGCAGAATGCATCTCACCACTATCCTCCGTAGGAGCAATAGGAAAAATGAATCCCCCAGAACTACTTTGCTGTGGATCAACAGTCGAACCCTGCTGAAAAGGTTGAGCCGTGGCGTTAAGCGCCGAACCCCCAGGAGCTGGAGTAGAAGGAACCCCCTGTTGAATGCTAGGGTTGGTCACAATAGTAGTGGCACCTTGTCGTCCCTGCACGGACTGTGCCGAATTACCCCTAACGGTACCAGTGGAAGCATTCCCTGAAGTACTCTTAACGTTCGCAACTGGAGTGGATGACCGAGCCTGATCCGAATTGAAGTGAGCTTGACCCCCACCTGAAAGAGAAGGCAAAACACTGTTAGACACAGGAACAGCACTGGTAAGAACAGTAACATGAGAGTTCGAGTTAGGTTTGTGGGACACCAGGTTTGAAAGGAAACTTGTGCCACGGAGGCAGGTTACACACAACCTCCTTTAGCTGCACAACAGTTCGCGGAGCTTGGATAGCAACATAGACCCGAACTTCATGCGACAATCCAGCGAGGATCATTGGAACAATGCTAGTATCGTCCAAGGGTCGTTGGAGTCTGCCACACTTCGCAAGAAACGCAGAGATAAAATCTGTTGGTGATTGCTCCGAATGCTGTTTCATGGCATTGACTTCAGCCAAAAGAATACCATCCGATTTCTCGAGGAAGTGATCAGCTTCGAAAGCTTTACGAATGTCCGACCATAACGAAGGATGCGGTGAATTGGTCCTCCACCAATCTCTGAATTTCCCCGTGAGCACTGAGCGAAGAAGCGTGTGGAGAAACTGATCTTCAAGTTGTCTTTCCTCCACATAAATGTCCATGGCCTCAAGCCAATCATGAAGGTTTGAATCATGCTGCAGTTTCGGTGGAGCAATATGCATAACGGTAAACGCTTGAGCAAGTGCAGCTGTCACTTACTGCTCATAAACAACAGCAGGAATGGCAGACGACGGCAAAGAAGACGTTGAAGACGAGGACGGTACGACACCCGTACTCATGATGGAGTGTTGAACAGCCACGGTAACGATTCCCGATGATGAAGGAACTGAACTCGCCAAATGAACAGTCTGTGAAGGCGCAGGTGACTGCACAGTCGATAACACAATGATAGGTGAAAGGATGCCGCAATTTGGCACAGACGAAAAGGTAACAACGACGGGTGAAGACGACGTAACGACAGACGTAGAAGTCGAAACAGTGGAGGACGAATCAGAAGTTACAGCAGACGACAATGAATTAGAAACTAAAGCAGCAGCTGACGATGAGAAAGATACAGCAACGGACGAAGGAATATTAGAGGCAACAGTGGCGTTGGAAGAGATAGCAGCAAGAACCTTTTTGAGACCCTCTGCCAAGACTTTTGTAGGGCAGAGTTAGCAGAATCCACCTTTTGCTCCATTGCAGCAACTTGAGAAGAGAGTCTTTCATGAAGATGATCAGCAGTCGATGACAGCCTCGAGTCGAGCGCCTGGAATCGTCGGAAAAAGTCCTTTTTTACCTGATGGAGTTCCGAGCAGAAATGTTTCTTCTCATCAGCAAGTGAGTCTTCCACGCGTTCGGCATTCACCTGTAAAGAGACCTCAAAACGCTCTTCCTGATTTGCTAATCATTCCCCAAATTCAGCATCTTGCGCAGCGAGCTTATCATCAAAACACACCAAGGTGTTTTGCAATTTTGCGTCCTAAACGGCACGCAATTTGCACAAAGAATCATCAATCTGTGTCTCTAACTGCTGTTCAGTGATCCTAACAAAGTTAGCGGTAGTGTCCACCTGTGTGTGAGTAGCAGGAAAGAAGGCACTGTTAACCCCCTATCAATCTCGTCAACAACACTGCTACCAACACTCTTCATTAAGTCATTTACTGCCCTGTCACCCTGACCTGGCAGAATGGGTGAAGTATCTGACGATCTCCCAGACCACATAAAGTTCGTAATGTTCCCAAGGCCAAGAGCAGCAGTGTGTAGTGACAACAAACCTAATCCCCCGGTAACACCAGTAATATGTGTAGGCGATTGTTCATTAAAACTACTGTCTACAGATTGCACATCCCCGGGTGGTGGCACAAATTTATCTCCCCCCATAGCATCTGTATAAATGTCACCTTGTTCCATCGTGAGCAAAAATACACAATGTCAAACCCAAAATTCTCGTAAAACACCACAGTTAACAGTACAGTTCAGTGTGAGCAGAGAGTTTACATTAAAACTATCAACCCCTAGCTGATGTCTGAAGTGGGCCACCATTTCCAGTACAGTTCATAAAAACATGGCTATGCATTTTTATTAATTAACCAAAGATCGAAATGCACAAGCCAAAAATGCGAAAAAATAATGCAAACGCAATGCCCACGAGTAGCAGCGATGTACAGTTCATAGCGTGCATGTAACCCGACTTTACAATAAAGTGAATTACACTGAATACACTTGCGACTTATTCGGTGACAGAGCGACGAAGAGAGAGAGCGGGAATGTGTCACTGCCCGAGCAGAGCTCCGTGTACGGTCCATCCGCCATACAGCGAGCAGGGAAAACAGTGGAGGGTACGCCAGCAGAGACTCGTGACAAGGAGTTTTCTTGAACAGTTTATCATCATCAACGAAGTGTAACTGCGGACGCTACGACGGCTGAGGTGCTTGTAACGCCCCCGGTTTCCTGGTTTGACACGGAGATTCAGCTTAAGGTGTTGCGTTGATTATAACGACTTTTACGGCATAAGCACAGCATGGGCTACAGTCCCAGCATGGGGGGTGGAGCGTCGGGTCCTAATTAAAGGGGCATAACCTTAATACTGCTGGTATTTCACTGCCAGCAGCGATGGAATTTAACTGTTTAACAAGAGCTACATATTTATTTTACACCTAAACAATTAATCAAATAGCAAACGAACTGAAGTTTAAAACTCCTGGTTTTATTATAACAACAGGGAATGAAAAGCACACTTTACATTTAGTTTGCACGAGAAGCTTTTGAAAAAATGTATTTAAAAGCACAAAGTTGAATTTACAACATGTAATTCGGTTTCACAAGTTTAGACTAAACGACGTTTTGTGTTCCAGAATACAAACAATTAAATTTTCGAATAAGAAAAGCAATACTGAACACTCACTTGAGTCGTCCGCAAGACTGAACAGCCCAGGCTGATTACAGTGTATCAAACAGTATGTTTCAAACACGCATGAACGATCAATCGTTTAACAGTTTTGTTTCTAAGTGATAAAACAGAGCCTTAAACCTCCCAGAGTTGCTGTTTAGAAGTCAACTCCTCAAATTATAAAAGCCTCAGCTACTTATAAAGTCTGTCTGGAGTGAATAACCAATGAATCCCACACAAAGATCAAACCGTACAGTTATTTGGATTAAAGTTACATTTAAAACAAGTAAGAAAGAATTTGGTTTTTAGTAAGAGAACCACTCTGACGTTATGGGATGAAAAAACCTAATATGACGCTTAAGGCGTCACCACCATAATTTCCTCTAAGCTAGAAGTTATGTTTAAACTTTTAAACTATGAATTTAGACTTTGGGGGTCCTAAATTAAACTTTCAAAAGCTACTATAAACATACAAACCACTGCCATTTTGGCCGGCATGGCATCCTACGTACATGGCGTCTCCACTCCCGACTGGCGTGACCCTTCTAGCTTGAGAGATCTGTGAGCTGTGCTAACGATTGCCTCATGAGGCTGGGGTTTTATACTCATAACCAGAAGTTCGCGCGGACGGGCAGGAGAGCTGCGAGGGTCTGGTTGGCTGAGGGCCTTGAGAACAATGTAAAGTGGGAGGAGAAGTCGGTTGAACAAAGGGACTGGGTGCAGAGCCGTTTGAAGGAGTAGGGATGGATAAATATAGGCCTGTTTGAGTTTTACTCAAGTGAACTTTGGGAAATAGGCCTTTACTTTGAAATATTGACTATTGAATAAATATTTACATGTTTGCAACTGGAGTAGGCTCTGGTTAAAGCTTAGTACCTTGGCTTGGGTAATACATAAAGTATTACTATTAAATTTAATAAGCTTTAACTGTAAACTGCAGTGCTATACACCACAACTAGTTTGGCGGGGGAGGGGGGAATTGAGGATTCGAAGTTTTTGCACAGTTTGACTTTTGGATTAGTTTTGAACAGATCTTTTATATATATCTTTTGGTTTTAATAGTAGAATAAGCTATCTGTAGCATTCGGTGGGTCTCAGTCGGGTTTAAAGGAGAACTAAAACAAACATATATACATTGAAAATTCGTGTCCGGTAGAATGCCGATGTCGAATTATGTTGGACATGGTAGCGTTTCTGGGGGTAAAAGAGTATAATAAAAGCATAAATGTGCTTAAATAAACTAGCTTAGTTGGATGCTATAATGCATTTAGTGAATTGGAACGTTTAACGTTTAATTTAGAAGATAAAATTGATCGTTGTGGAAATTTTTCATAAGAATTGCGGCCGACAAACACAATAATAAAATATCACACTTCAAATTGTTGTCTATACATGAAATCGAGGTTAAGTACCTTCACAGAGGAAGCCCCTCCTATTCCACAACTAAGCTAGTGTTTTTCGGGCTTTTTGCCCTAAAAGAACAATAAAATAAAATCGTAAATATACATTGAGTTACAATAATGGCGGCCGGAAATGATTAGCGTTGCGGCTGGTTTCGTGAGATTTTCAAATGATGATTGTCGAACTTCTGGATCGAATCTTCTTCTATGGGCTTCCTCAAGAGGTAGATATTGATTCAGGCTATTAAACATTGAAGAGTTTGACCGTTTCTGTCCATTATTGTGGAAATGGCTGAGGTTTGAAAATCTAGGTTTTTTGGGCGCTCAGAGAAAAAAAATTGTTCGTTTGCAAAACAAAGTGGATTTTTCGACGGCCAGCCTTTACAGAAAAGACTACATTGAAAGTTAGCAAGGTCAGGCAGGTCGTTGATAAAGAGTAGGAAAAGCAGGGGGCCCAGAACTGTCCCCTGCGGAACACCACTGAGGACAGGAGACCAGTCTGAGGCACGTCCCTCGTAAACTACTCGTTGTTTGCGGCCTGAGAAAAAACTTCTAAGCCAGTGTAGCAGGTTGCCAGTGTTTTTTGAGAAAAAGGCTGTGGGGAACAGTGTCGAAGGCTTTTCGGATATCGAGGAGAATAACATCGCAGGAATATGGTTATCAACAGCGTCTGACAAGAAGGTTGCTTTGGCACGAGTACCCTGTACGGAAACTGCAAGGAAATGAGTAAGCTGCTTCCGTCAACAGCTTCAGACATCATCTTGACGAGTTTAAGTTTTCCAAATATTTGAAAAGGTCAAATTATGTTGTCGCGTGCTAGTTGGGTGGTGATTGTTGGACTAGTGTTATATCCAGTAATGCCCGCTTGTTCCTGGTCATGTCTTTCCTGGTGACCATTGCTTTTTTATTATGATTTTTTTTAATCTTAAGATTGACAATTGGTTCAGTCCAAGCTTTAAACTGCGATGCATTTATTTTATTTTTTTATATTTTATAAACATTGACAATGATACGGGTTTTCCCCTCACTTGTCCCTCACGTTTGGCGATTCCATCGGGGACCATTGTGTCCCTGGTATGTTTAACTTTGGTGGTAAGGCATTCGTGACCCCAACCCTAAACCATCTACCCTTCCTTTACAGCCGGTTAATCATCTTGTTTTAACTTTTAAACTCTTAAACTTTTATAATTTTTAATTTTTTGTTTTAACTTCGGATGGCAGTTAGTGACCACCGGGTCCTTGCTATTCCGGTTGCATTTGCAACAAACTTATTATTATATTATTATTATTAATCTAGCTTAATGTTAACATAGTTTGATCCATAAGATCTGTTAGATTTGCAGAAGCCACGACTTCGATGGTTAGTTACCCAAAATAAGTTGATTCAATCGGATCGGTAGATCTAGACACACGATAGTGTGTCACGCCAAGTTGGCAACAAACATCACATCAATTCAATTGTCGAGGTTGTAAACCACTGTAGCGCGACGCCATAGCGTCAGTGTCTTCTATCTTGAAGCATATAGTTGGGCACATTTCAGGTACTTGGGGGAAAATAATAATGCGGTACAAACGCTTAAAGTGGCACTATCACCAATTGAAAGCAGACGAATTCTGACAACATCTAGCGCTGTGTAGTACCATCTAGCGTTTGCTTGCACCAAGTGAAGGAATGCATAACAGCTTTTCTTTTAACGAAACAAACAAGCCACGATATCTTTAATTATTGAGTGAAAATTTGGTTCATCTTCGTGCACCTGCGAGCAAGCTATAAAGGTTAACAATATCAATGTCGCTAGATGGCGCCACGGTATTTTCGTTCGCATTTCAATCGGTGATAGTGCCACTTTAAATTGTGTTGAAATCGAGAGGAATGACCCACCTGACAAAAATTAGCTCGTGTAGGAATGCCAGCTAACCTGCTTTCAATGCAAAATCTGACCCTCAATAACGTTGAAAATGTGTTACTAATTACTAGCTAGCAAGCTAGCCCGCTCATCTCCATGTTAAATCCCACAGGGTGATTATTCATCGACACTGGGAAAGCTTCCAGCTATGAAATTGGATGAATGGGTGCAGTACAATACGAACTGCGTAACCTTTACGGTTTGAAGCTGGGGGCGTTACGGGGATGGCGTGGGAGGGCGCGTAAGTACGAAAATATTGTTATAACCATTGTTAGTATTGTTGACATCGTCTCTTATTGAACGGCAAAACTTCGGACAATGACAACGCGTATACTGACGTGCGTGCCTAGACACACACTAGTGTATCACGATAAATCTAAACAACGTTGCAAAAGAAATTGTATTCACGTCCAATTCACGAAAAACAAAGTAAATAAACAAAGCCAAGAACTGGTAAAGAGGCCACCAAGTTGAGAGTGGTTCGGCCCTTCAAAGGAGTGATATCAACACACCGAAACTAACTGAAAAAACAAATTAAAACAAAATTAAACCAAAACAAAAACCTATAAAGAGGTGACTAAATTCAGAATGGTTCGGCCTATAGGCAAAAGATAGTAGCAAAGTGTTGGAACCAATTTCTTGTTGATGTGGCACTTTATTACAAATCTGCACGGTAATGGAGTTGAGTAAATACACAATTAAAAAAAAAAGGAGTGATATATTGAAAGCCAAAACTGGTAAAAGGGACCGCCAAGTTCCGAATGGTTTGGCCCTTCAAAGGAGTGATATCAACACACCAAAACATTCGCCAACATAATCGCACCATGGACTTATATACTATCACCCTACCGAATAATACTTTGGACGTTAAATGAAAACTTGAACATTGAACGTAGCAATAATAATAATCTAAACCATTAAAAACTTGCGGTCGGCTTATATGTACATATATACTAGCGAAGTAGCTCGCTTCGCTCGCTCATTCCGCTGCAAGGAAATTAATAATGGCTTAATTAATATTCTTAACAGAAACAATACAATTAATTAATTGGATGCATATTGCATAATATCATACATTTATTAAAATGCATGAGCTGAGTATTTATTCGGATAGATCAAAACGACTCCAGATAACAATTATAATTGGGAGTCCTCTTTAAAGGTGACCGAGAGGCGGCAAGATTATTTGAGACTGAACAAGTGTAATTACACCTATTGTTAGAGTTTAAAGGATGGCATTACCAGTTGACGTTATTTACGACAGTTTCCGTAGAACATAAATGACTTTCTAGAAGTAGATTTAATTACGATAAGATCATCGCTCATGATCGATCAATACGTGGAATAACAATAAATCCCTCCCACACGGGATGGCGGCATATACCTTCAAAGCGCTGCGTATGGGGAACAATTAATGAACCCGAATGCAACAATGGAATGATTGACAGGCGGAGAGGTCCCATTTGACGATAAGGGCCCAAGCTGTCCAAATGTTACTATATTTAGCATATCAATAATAAATCAATACTACAATGGATCGATCATGGCCGATAACGCCACAGTATTTAAACCGGAACCTCGGAATGCGTGATATCCTCCGATCACCAGCCGCTCAACTGTTGTTAACTAGTTCACGCCAGTCAAATTCCGAAGGCCGCGATCCAGAAATACGCCAGGCTGATAGCCGTGCTGGGTTAGCAACGAGGCGTCACCGCCTAGCCAAGCCGTGGGCCCATGGCCGCACTCAAGCTTCTATTATAGAGCTAAGTATTCTGATTCATTAGCGATAGCTAAGATTGTTTATGCTTAACTAGTACCAATCCATACACTACTAAATTAACCCGAGATTCCTTTAATTAATATAGAGAATATCATAATGATTAGGTTTACCGCTCGACTTAATCCGTAATGCCATTCGTTCGACTCATTGCCGATAATTGTAATCATACAATCGAATCATAACAATCTGTCTCTGATTTAATTGGCCATATTGCGGGGTCAATATTGTGTACGCCGGAGTGTCGATTAAAGGCCCAGTATAATTGGATGTTTGCTTATTATTTAGCTTACCTATTTTATACTTGATTAGTGTTTATTACAATTGTTTGCCCTTATGCTATCCTAGACGATAATGTTTATTCTGGTCAAATTGTCACTGGAATAGAACATTACAATGGAGTCATAAGTGTGATTTAATTCCTCCTAATGCCCAAAAAAAGAAAAATAATACTAATAATTTAAGGGCAGTTAGTTTTATTTTATAGAAAATACTGCCATTTTCCGCACTTTACAGTCTTTAAAAAGCTGAAATTTAGCATTAAAATTCGGGTCTGATTTTTTCCCCCCAATAGTCAACAACGATAGTTGGTTTGTTTGTAAACAGAATTTTAACAATCAAAAGTACGGGAAATTTTAGTAGCCTATTTACGAAAATAGCGCTGGTTAAGCTTTGTTGGAAAATAAAATTGTTGCTTTTGCTTGTATCTTGCAATTGTTTATGAAAATAATTGATTGACATGTTCAATGCTATGAAATATGTTCAAGTGTATTATCTCGTGTGCATTTAAAGTGTATTTGCTGTAAATTTTCCACAATAAGAGGAAATTTTGGTTAAATTTGGGTTATAATAATAATGTAGGTTCGTTGCAAACGCAACCGGAATGGCAAGGACCTGATGGTCACTAACTGCCATCCGATGTTAAAACTAAAAAAATTAAAAATGTAAAAGTTTAAGAGTTTAAAGGTTTAAAACAATGATGATGGTTCGACTGCATAGGATGGGTAGATGGTATTGGGTTGGGGTCACGGATGCCTTACCACCAAGGTTAGACCTACCAGGGACACAATGGTCCCCGATGGCATCGCCAAACGTGAGGGACAAGTGAGGGGAAAAGCCGGGTATCATTGTCAATGTTTCTTAAAATAATAAAAATAATAAAATAAAATAAATGTAAATCGTAGTATAAAGCTTGGCCAAAACCAATTGTCAATATTAGTAAAGATAATAAAAATTAAAATAATAATAATAATACTAAAAGCATCCAAGAAAAAGTTAAAATACTATAATGGTCGCTTAAGGAACATATTCAGAGGCTCCTTAAGCAGCATTCTGCAAAAACCCGATAAGGTGTTTGCACATACGGTTTCTGAGCTCAGGGCATTCCAAATTTTGGCGACGCGTAGTGAAAAAAAATTCTTTCTACAGTCTGTAATGGAACCCTGAATAACGAGTTTCCATTGGTGCCCCCTAGTGAAATGGGTCCTTGGCGCGACATCAAAGAATGGAAGATCAACAGGATTAATACCATGCAATATCTTATAAGTTAAAATCAAATCGGACCTGATCCTACGTAGTTCCAGTAAGTCTAAGCCGCACCTGGAAAGTCTATCCTGATAGTGTAAGTCACGCAGCCCAGGAAGTTTTTTGGTGAAGTTACGTTGTACAGATTCAATCAAGTCAATATCCTTTGCCATATAAGGTGACCACACAGGTGATGCATACTCCAGAATAGGGCGCACAAATACCTTAAATGCCCAAATTTTGTTAGAGAAACTCCCCGAGATAAAGCATTTATTAATAATGGCCAAGCGCTTGAATGCCATTGCACAGATCTTCTGGCAATGTAGAGACGATATCAAATCATTAGTAAACCAAACGCCCAAATCCTTGACTTCTTTAACAGATGGGAGATTATTATTATTAATGGAGTAGTTATAACAACCGTTTAAATTTCCAGTGTGGAACGAGAGACATTTATTTACAGAAAGTGGTAATTGCCAGGTATCAGATCATGTTTTAACGTACAAAATTTCATTTGCCAACGCTACAGATGGGCCGAGGAACAGGTTTTCTGCACCAATCTTAATATCGTCTGCGAACTTGTAGCCGTTCCATTTGTAAGATTTAGATCATTAATGTAAAGAACAAATAAGAGTGGACAAAGCACTGATTCCTGTGGGACGCCACATATGGTCTTAACCACCGATGAGCGAACATTTTCAACTACCACCTGTTGAGTGCGATTTTGGAGAAAAGCTTTGAGCCAAGACCAAAGTTTGCCGCTGATACCATAGCTATTTATTTTGAACAGAAGTTTGCGATGGATAACCATTTCAAACGCTTTCTTAAAGTCAAAATATATCGTATCGCAGGGTGCTCCTACGTCGGAAGTGGATGTCCAGCGGTCAAGTACCAATAATAATTGGTGGGATGCAGACCTGCCAGGGAGGAAACCAAACTGGTCTCCACCAATAATTGATGTTTGCTCAAGAAAATTTATAATTGTATCTCTTAAAATTGACTCCATCACTCTACAAATCACAACAGTAAGGGAAGTAGGTCGGTAGTTTAAAAGGTCAGAGGCGGAACCCTTCTTAAAAACAGGAACCACCAATGCAGTGCTCCAGATTGAAGGAAGTATCCCTTATTCGAAAGAGCAAGTAAAAAGTTTAGAAAGTGGGTAACTAATTTCACAACAAATCTGTTTCAATAAAAAGGCCGAAAGTCCGTCTGCACCACATGAGAAACTTGTTTTCAAAGCATTAATAGCACGAGAAACAATACTTGCTGAGAAGAGAACCTCGCAGCATTCGTCGCAATGGGTATCATATGGAGGAAAGAAGGTGCATTGTTTTCCATCATCTATGACAGAATTTGATGCAAAGATTTCACTAAGTGTGTTGGCTTTATCTTGATTATCAGTTTGATAGGTGTCATCAAGTTTGAAGGGTGGGATTGACCTTGAAGTTTTTACTTTACGCCTATAGAACTTGAAAAGAGCATTTTTATCCCCCGAACGAAGTGTTTGTTCCTTTGCAGAACAATGCCATGCTTCTACAGTGCTGGAGTACAGCTTGCGAGTGGTGTTGTAGATTGCTAGATTATCACTGTTTGGATTTGCTTTATAAGATTTCCAAAGTTTAATTTACGATTTTTCAACTTGACAATATGTTTGGGTTGCCTATTTCTAGAGTACTGGTGCGTTGGTTTCTCCCTGCAAGAGTCTATGTGGCTTTTGAGAAGCGTGTGAAAACATTCCCATACTTGTTCCACATTTTTGTGCTGAAGGAAAACCAGGTTCTCCCAGTTAATATTTGACAGCGAGTCTCTGAGCCTGGAATAATTTATTTTTCCTGTCCGGTGAGGTTCAATGCCAGAAACCTGTTGATCTCGGGCAAGAAAAGCTTTGTTTACCTTAAACGAAACGGTACAGTGGTCACTGTTACCAAAGTGGTCGCCCACTGTAACATTAAAAAACGACAAGGTCTTCCTGTGTGAAGATCAGGTCCAAAATGTTTTCTCCCCTAGTTGGCTCCTCCACATGTTGTGTGAGACCGAGCAAAACGGTCTCATCCAGAAACAAGCGGTGATGACTATCTCCAGCAGAATTTCTCTCCCAATCAACAATGGACAGATTGAAGTCGCTTAATATGATGTTGGAATGCCCTTGGCTCATTGCACCCGTGATAAAATTGCATGTTGCAAGAATAAGATCCACATCCCAGCTGTCTGGCAGGTAGCATAAAATAAAAGTTACCCTAAGACTTAAAACACCAATTGCCAAACCCTCAGACACAGGTGAAACCCTTTCGACAACAACAGGGTATTCAGGACGATGGAGAACCAGCAAACCTCCTCCTCTACTCCCACGATCTCTTCTAATGACCGCATAAGTTTTTAAATCTGAGATCATGCTATCAGTTACTCCCTGATGTAGCCAAGACTCCACCACAAATATAAAATCGTAACACCCTAGACCAAGCAAATTCTTAAAACTACCAAGATTTTTAACAATACTGCATGCGTTTAACAAGAAGCAAGCGGGGTAATTTATGAAATGCAGTGTTGATTCAGTGTTGGGGACTTCCCCAGTTAAATGTTGGAGTTTTCCTGACGAAGATGGATATCTAAAATTTCGTCCTGTAAGATTGCTTTGCTTCGGCTCGTAAGGTGTACAAAATCCCGAGCCAACAATGTATAATCCCTAAAAATGTCCTTGTCAATAGACACAAAATTAAAATTACGTTGCACACACATTTGACGCAACAACGAGTTTGTGTGCACTACTTTCCTGTCTAAGTCGATATTCGACCGACCAAGCCTGGGGAAAAGACCAATCACCGTCACACCAGAAGTTGGGCAAGAAACCTTTAAAGAAGTAATTTTATTACTTCTTTAAAGGTTTCTTGCCACATGAAAAACTTGTGAATAGTGTGATGTGCGAAGTAATCCGATTTGGAGAATCTGATTGGATGTCGTTTGAACCTGCACAGATGATAAAGGTATTGACT
The DNA here is from genome assembly GCA_023313725.1 of Lithobius niger. Taxonomy (NCBI): domain Eukaryota; kingdom Metazoa; phylum Arthropoda; class Chilopoda; order Lithobiomorpha; family Lithobiidae; genus Lithobius; species Lithobius niger. The sequence continues at coordinate 20,106 of JAHWFP010112656.1, forward strand.
TGATCACCGTAACTTGTAATTGTATGGAGTTTGGAGAATAGGTCGCTAGCAAGTAATCCAGGGAAGGTGATCGTTTTAGAATCTGGGTGTATGCTCCCTCTTAGGTTCCTGTTGTTTAAATCACCCACGATGATGGTTAAACTTATAGGCCTATATTTGGTTCAATGCATTTGGTTTATTAGTCACTACAGTGGTAATTTTGTGTGAAACTGATCGTGGTTGCCCTTAAAATAACCACCATCAAATTATTGCCTACTTCACGTGTTAAAATTTAGGAAAATTTCCTTATTTCCCATTTTTAAGGGAAAATTCATCATTATGGTGCAAATTTGTAGAAAATTGTACAAAAATTTTCACAGTGCTTAAAACTATAGACTTGTGTTAAAAATACGTTTAAATCTACTTTAAGCTTAAATATTTGCTTAAAATCTAGTTAAAGCTAGTAAAATCTAGTTAAATAATGTCTAGAACTAGAAGTAATCTTGCTAGGGGCACAGTTCAAGTCTCTTCGAGAGGCAGATAAATTAGAAGGCCAGTAAATCGCCAAGATTTTATGGAATTCACAGACGCTTCAGTCAGTACTACTAATTTAGACAATACTAATACTACTAAAAATGAATCGGATACAGAATCAGAGTATTCTGATACCATCGATGAGATCGATGATGCAGTAAATTTGCCTCCTCCCAAACGAGTTCAATCTCGCTCAGCTAATCGCTCAGCTCAAAATAAGGGTAACACTAAAAATCGAACTAGATCTAGGTCTCCACGTAATAAACGTGCAACTCAGACACCTTTAAATTCCTAAGTACCACTTAGTACTCGGGTACAAATAAATAATCAAGTGCCACCAAATGATCAGGTGCACGCTAACCAAAATACGCAATTCAGCCATAATTTGCCACCAAATCAAAATGTGCCACCAAATCAAACTACGCCATTAACCCAAACAGTGCCGTTAGATTTAGTAACGCCACATCACAATCGGGTAACACCAATCTTAACGCCAACTATGCCTACCTTGCAAATGCAAACAAGCGCTCAAACACCGCTTAATACTCAAGTGCCAATAAATTCGCAAATACTGAATCATTCCCATGTTCCTATTACTCAAAATGTAGTAATAAATTCCCAAATTTCAGATGGAAATCAAACGCCACTAAATTTAACCCCTAACCATAGTAGCGGACGACAGGGTGATTCGATGGATGAATCTCGCCTTCAAAGGATTTTAGATCATACTTTAGCAGTATGTTTGCAATCAAATAGTGATAATCTTAAGGCAGTAAATGATAATCATTTAGATGTGCTGAAAACTATTACCAAATCAACTCAAACTACAGCTTCACAAACTAAATCTGGACTTTGGGAATAATTACGAGCAGCCAAGAAAGCTATCCTTCCTTTTGCAGGGGATGACTCATTAGACATTTTCGCTTTTCCATTAATGGTCGAAAATTTGCGAACATTAGATCCTTCACTACAGTATTCAGAACTCGTTTCAGCTGCATGTAGTAAATGTACAGGTCCAGTTGCAATTTATTTAGCCATGAATCCGCATATAGCCACTTCCCAAAATTGGGACAGCTTTAAAGAAATTTTAGTCGATAGATTTGGTTGCGGGGGTGAAATCGTCATACCTACGTTGTTCCACACGGCGCAACTCAAGCAGGAAGAAACTATCGAACTTTTCACTGCCAGGCTAGAGAAAATGGCTTCACAACTTTGGAGAGTTAAACCTTCCGATTCGGATGCACAGCGAGCTTTTAAACAATTAGCTAAGGATGATGGTATGCGTTCAGTATTGTTACACGCCATGCCACGGGAGATTGAATCTCATGTAACATCACAAATGCATACTACGTTCAGGGATATGTATAGTTCAGCCATTTATAAACATTCAGTTTTAGCTGGATATCAAGGCGATGAAAATGATCGTAACTCAGATAAAATAGGCACTAAACAACTTTCTAATGCAGATGCAAACAATTTAGCTTTTGCCACAATGCTAGACAAAATTAATTCCTTGGAGAAAGGCATAACTAAGCTAAAAATGTTGAAGCTAAAGTTAGCGCAGTTAACACTAACGTAAACCAAGTTAAAATCTGCTACCGTTGTTCAGCCCCAGGGCATTTAAAACGAGAATGTCGTACAAAAGACGAAAACTTACATACAGTCCGACAACGTTGGGAGAAAACTAAACAAGAAGGAGGATTTCCAACAAATAAATTTTACAACTAAAACGGTCGCGGAGGTAACCGTTACAGGGGAAATAACCGTGGTAAACGCGGAAATTATTTTTCTGGTTTTGACAATAGGGATTCTATTCAGTTCACCAGTTCAAAATAACCGGTACGCATTCCAAACTAACACTAGCAATAACGATAACAATGGTTACAATAATGGGCAACAAAATCAAAATTCCGGTAATAATAATAATAATAATTAAAGGAAGAACCAAAACCAAAATAGAAATTAAAATCAAAATCAGAACCAAAATTAGCAACGGCAAAGTAACAACAGCCAAAACCATGTTTCACAACACGCTACAGACGTAAATGAGGGCAATGACTCATATCAAAATGGTTGCAATTCAAAAAGCGAGCTAGTAGTCTGAATGTGAACAGGGATTCAGGACTAAACTTAAATCAGTCAGAACAGAGCAATATCAGTTCAAGCTCAAACTCCTGTTAGTCAAACTAATGAGATAAATAATACTTCTTCTTTAAATGTAAAATGCGTTTCATTATTTTCAGAAGAAGTTGCAAATAAATTAATGCTAGATTTGTATTCAAACGTCGAATGGCACCAGCAAAAACTTGCTTTGCCAGATCGCACGCTAGCCTTACCAGCGTCATATGTCGGCAAAATTCCATCCAAATATGTAGCAAGGGCTATAGAGAGTAAAAAAAATCTTGTAAATGAATTTACAAATGCGTTAAACACAGTTAACGATAAATACGATTTAACTTGTGACTCAGTAGTAGTAACTCTATTCGAAGATGGTTTAGATTCTACAAATTTTCATTCAGAATTAAACCCAGTTGATACAAAAAAGCCAATAGTTATTGCTTTATTAGGTCACAAACGCACAGTTCAGTTTAAACATACGAATGATTCATTTTATAAAGACGGTGTTAACATGCCTTCGGGCACATTTATTGGTATTTCACCAATAACGCAGAAAGATTGGAAAATTAGAATTTCAACAGTTGTAGGAACGTTTGAACCTACAATCTGCTTAACGTTTTAGGACAGCAAAAATGTTGCTGACCAAAATGCATCACCAGCGAAACACTCATCGTTGGGAGAGCGAGGAAACTTGCTCACGAGCATTTCCGCTCAACCGGGCAACAGGTGGTACAAGCAGCACCATCTAGCGTCCGAGGTTGATAGTAGCCACGAGTCGGAGCAGCAAGGAGAAGCATCACTCGACTCGGAGCAAACAGCGCCTAATGATGATAACGTTTAAGTGAACACAGTTTTAAATAAAACTAGGGTTAAATATTCACGTTCACACTTAGTGTTTGACGTTGGTAATAGGCCAGAAATCTGTTTATTAGATACAGGTTCTTCACTTTCGTTAATTACGAACACAGCAGCACAACGCATGCTTAAGGATTTTAGAGCTAAATGCCATTTAATTCCGATGACCACACCAGTCAACCTGGTTGGGGGTCGGAAATCGTGAGATTAAAACTGATAGAAAAATAGTAATAACTATAGAAAAGTGTGAATTTTCTAGAAATCAAGAATTTATTATCGTTCCTGATGGTTCATTTGGTAACATTTCAGTGCTATTAGGATACGATTTCATGTCAAATAAATCAGATTTGTAAGCATTAAATTGCCCAGATAACGTCTTAACTATAGGCGATTTTAAATTTCAAATGTCGTCTACACCAGAATTAGCTCATGTTGCCTGTAACCAAAATAAGGAAATAATAAACAGGGAATTTTATAAACCCAATCACATTTACGTAGCGTCACTCAACGTAGCTACAGATGTAGAAACCGATGATAATCCTAAATCTACATGGAATTGTACACCTAAACAACATTTAATAGATGTTACTGTATCTTTGTTACGAGACGAAATAATTCCATCAAATTGTGAGAGTAGAATAACCGGAAATTTACATTTTCCGTATCCAGAAATACAGACAGAAGTATGCCAACCTGAAAATGGCGAATTTCCTGTACATCTTGCTCACAGTCTTGTTAACACAACTCCCACAGGTATTATTCCAGTTATGTGTGTAAATCTTAACGGATTTGACGTAGAACTAAAAGCGGGTACTATCCTAGGCACGTTCACGGCAGCTATTATCAAGTACGAGGATGACGCTTCCTTAGTTTCGTCAAATTCAAATTTGTTTACCTCAAGTCCCATTGAAAAATCTCAAACCACAAGTTCCAACGAGGTATCTCAAGTCTCAAGTCCCATCGAGACTTCCCAAAAGCAATCCAAACCGAGTGAAAGCTCATCGGAGGTGCCAGTCAGTAGCCTAACTGACGCTACCAAGCCTAAATCCAAGGCAGAACTCGATGCGGAATGGGAAATTTTAAAACATGGGTTCACGTTTCCAGATTTAAACAGGGAGGAAACAGGAGAATTTCTAGATATGCTTAGAAATCATCAAGATTCATTTTCGAAAAACGATTTTGACTTAGGATGTTATGAGGGATACGAAGTTCCTATAGATACTGGCGAGTCACAATCAGTAAGTTCTAAAATTTACCGAGTTCCATTTCACCAACGTGAATTATTGGATAAATATATTGATGAAATGCAGAGAGTAGGAACAATCCAAGAAGGAAAATCAGGATGGTTACCTCCTTGTCTAATGATAAAGAGAAGGCCAACTGGTTATCGTGTAGTCGTAGATTTACGCGGCTTGAATTCTGTCGTTGAAAGTGTAAGTGTTCCAATACCTACTGTTACAGAAAGTATGGCTCACCTTATCGGAGCTAAGTATTTTACACGCTTAGACTTTAAGTTCGAATTTTATCAACTTAAATTAGCGGAATCTGCTAAACCTAAAACGTGCTTCTCTGCTAACTCTAAAACCTATTTCTTTAACCGGCTCCCAATGGGCCTTAAAACAGCGCCTGCACACTTCCAATTTTGCGCACAACAAATATTTGCAGACATGCTAGGAGCCTATTGTACCGTCTATCTTGACGATTGTCTCCTGAGTAGTACAGATCTTAAAACTCACATCAGTCATGTGAATTGAGCACTAGAACTAGTCGCTCGTTCAGGACTAAAACTCGGCATCGAAAAGTGCGAATTTGCACGCAAAAAGGTTAAATTCCTAAGCTTTGTGCTAGACGAAAACGGGATACAACCCGATAGCGATTAAACAAAGGCTATGCAACATTATCGTACGCCTAAGACACCTAAGCAAGTCCGTTCATTCTTAGGTATGGTAAATTTCTATAGGCGACACATTCCTTCATTCGCCGAAATGTCACAGATTTTATCCAGATTAACACGGAAAAAACTGTAAATTTCTGTGGGGCGAAAATGAAGAAAGAGCATTTCAAGAACTTAAGCGAGCTATGATAAAGGCTGCAAAGCTTAAGCACCCACATTTTTCTAAACCCTTTTTCATTGAAAGTGACGCTAGTGGAGTAGCGATTGGAGGCTGTTTAAGTCAATATCATGGAGGTATAAACTATCCTTTAGCCTACACTTCCTGAACCCTCACCGAGGCGGAACGGAAGGAAACAACTACAACAAGGGAAATTCTAGAGATTATACATTGTATAGATTCATTTCGTTGCTATTTACTCGGTAAGATGTTTTTTTAACAACGGATCATTTAGGAATTTGCTATCTTTATTGTGCCTCCACCCTCCCCCCCAAATCAGAAAGAATCTTACTTCAACTCAGAGAATATGAATTCATCTTACGTCACAAGTCGGGCCGACTTCTAGCGGATTCCGACGCGCTATTTCGTATAGAGATACCAGTCGCTGTGTTGGGCAGTCAATTTCTTGACTGGACGCGACAACACCTAGTGGCGGAGCAACGAAGCGATCCATTCTTAGGCCAAATAATTAAACGTCTTAAAGATCAGTCGTCTGAAGACCTGATCGACACTTCAACAAGAGAAACATCTTTTATAAAGATTATGACGGAATTCTGTACAGAATTCGACTTGCAGATCCAAATAAAGGTCGTATGCACATTCTAGCACAGATGTGTATGACAAAATCTCCGGACCTATTGTATCCGGGATTACCATTCCACACCTGGTGCCGGACATCGCGGAGTCACTAAAACTAGAGAATTAATAGAGCTATATTGCTATTGGCCTAAAATGATGGACGATATCGCACACTACGTTAAAACTTGCAAGTATGTCAAGCTTACGTTAGACCTAACAAGCCACTGAAGGCTAAACTAAGAGCGTATCAACCCCTGCAGAGACCAGGTCATTCATGGAGCTTGGATCTCATTGGACCCTTGAATAAAAGCGTTCACGGGAACGTCTACATAATGACGTTAATTGACGACTTCAGTCGTTACGTAATTGCAGTCGGAATTCCCGGTAAGAAAGCAGAAACAATAGCCAATAAGTTGTTTTCTCACCTCATAGCTAGATTTGGAGCACCCGTGCAACTGCGCGGTGACAACGGAAGTGAGATAAACAACGCTATTGTGGCAAGATTGTCAAAGTTGTTCAATATTAAACAGATAAATTTCACTCCTAACACATCGTGGGTAGGAGGAATGGTAGAAGCCGCAAATAAGAGAATAGAAACAGTATTACGTAAAGTTTCTGTAAGTTGTCCAAAAAATTGGTGCGATGTGCCCTAATTCAACTACGCTAATTAGCTCAAACTATTTACATCATGGTTCACAATTTAGATTGCCTAGTGAATTAGCTTTTGAACCACCACGAATCTGCTATGATAGTGATGACACTATAGTACGTCTAGAGAGTAGACTACAAGCAGCATTCGAAGTCGCTCGAGCGCATACTTGGAAAGCAGTTAAGAGACAACAAAACTTTTATGATCGCATTGCACGTCCGTACCGCTATATAGTGGACAATTACGTATTATTACGCGACTTCTTACCAATTAAACAAATTTCTCTAAAATTACTCCGAGCATGGACAGGTCCTTTCAGGATTATGGAATTTGTTAATGATGTTATCGTTCGTATTGTTCATTTTCTGGATCCATTAAAAGTCGTTCGCGCACATGTGAACAATCTAAGACCATGGTTCCTAAGAACGAATAACCAACCTGTTCCTTTTAATGGACCTACCGATTTGGTTTTATTGGAGCAGCTTAACGGTACTTTGACGGAAGCTGAAATAAAATTACAACAGTACATTGCAAAACTTTTGGAAGATCCGACAGACCATTTATCGGAGATTCAACCACCAACGTTTACGCCTTCCGAGCCTGACGATGCAGCTAGCGGTTCAGAAACGAGCTTATCCAAATCGGCCGCTTACTTACAAAATAAATACCGTAAAATAGATTACGAACTTAATAAACAAAGAATGCTTGGTTCTACGCACGGTAATAATACCTGTAGCAGTACGACTACCCTAGAAATCTGGCTGCGTCGGCAGTTGGAAGAGGCAAACGTTGAGGATGAGTAATTCTTTGCGTATCCAACGGAGAACAAAGAAAACTTGGCGTCACCGTGAAGGAGCGTTCATGGGCTCTGCACGCGGGGACCCTAGTGAGTAAAAACGGAAGTTCCTTTCCGAAACCAATGCATGATTGCTAGACCAGTCACCTACGCAGTTTCGATTCTCACAGTGCATGATACTGAACACATTTACATCGCATAAATACATGAAAATAGCTTAGGCCTATTATGTTTCAGGATGTAATGTAAAATAAGTTTTGAGACGGAAACTCGTAGATTGTTTAAGAAAATACTATTATTTATAAAAATACAAAAAAAAATGTACAAACATTAAATACGAAAAAATATGTATACGTAACCATGTATAAACATAACATACGAAACGTAAATCAATGAATATTTACAACATTATAGGACGAAAATAAACATGAAATTAATTTAAAAAACATAGCAAATCACAGAAATAATAAACGTAACGTTAATTAAGATCAAAATAGAAAGAAATTTACAAACATGTTATACGAAAATTTTACAACAGATAAGACATGGAAAAACGTAAAATAAAAATGTAACACGCATAACCATGTCGTAACCATAAGTTACAGCAGAAGGAAAATTTGAAATAAATTTTATCAGATGAAAGAATATTCAAGAAAGAAATTTAGAAATTTAGAAATTTTCTAAGAATATTAAAATGGTCGAAATTTAAGAAAATTAAATTTAGTAATTTTGACTAAGAAAATTGTATTTGAAGAAAATAGTAGTAACCGAAAACAATTTGGACGTAAAATTAAATCTTCACGGTAAGTCACGGTTACGAAAATATAAGTAAATTAAAAAAATGTTGCAAAACAAAGTAAAATCAGAACGAAATATACACAACATACAAATAAGTCCAGGGTTCTGGTAATGAATACATAAAATAAAATTGCAACATAAATGAAAAATAGTCAAACAGTAATTTAATAAAACATTGAACATTGACTATATACAAAACATGAAACAATTCTTGAAATAAAATGATCAAAATTAGTACATATAAAAACATTGTACGATCACAGATTTAAGAAATAAGAATTTAATACTTGGTCATGATAAAATGATGACTATTGAAACTTTAAGAACAGGGAAATTAATTTTGACTAAAATTTTAAGATTTCATGTAGAAAGTTAAGAAACAAATAAGAAATTTAATTTGGAAGAACTTTCAGAAATCTATGATCATAAAAACATGATATTTTCCCTTAACCAGACATTAACATAAAAAAAAAAATCAAAATTAAAATATGCAATTATTTACAGTCTTGTAAACAGGACGGGGAACATAAAACCCGATCACACCACTCAATTGTAGCGGGCAGTCGAGAACGGCAATGGCGTTACTCATCGCCGCTGTCACTATCTGGATCATCTTAAATAAAGAAATTTGAACGACAAAGATTAAAATCCAATTCATAAAATTATGAATGCATGTCAAATTGACATGTAAATTGGTTCAATGTAAATATACATTTTCGCGTATAGCGATACGTGTTGTTACCTTAATTTCTCTCACGTTCATAGGAACAATATGGAGGGAAATCACTGTAAAATGGTATACGGGATTAGGATGTTCAAGCATATGAAAACAGCTGGAACATGTTCCTTCCCGACATAATTGTTATATCAGCATGACAACTTCGTGAGTGATACTACCCCCCACCCACCCCCAGTTAAAAGAACTTAATACTTAATCCAAATTAAATGAAACAAGTAGAATATTCTATTTTATTAAGACTGTAAGTTACTACCATTGTTAAACTCACCATTTAGAGTTCGAACGCGCAACAGAAATTTAATTTTCCTACGCGCAGAGAGCCTAATCTACTTTTAGCGCTTAGTTCGCGCTGCCGCGCTCTTTGCGGCTGAAAAGTTCAAAACCAAGGATTTTGTAAAGATACTTTCCTATTATGTACCAGATGGTTACCGGACAAACAAAATTAATGTTTTATGTCATTTAAACTTATACGTACTATACAAACATGTACGGCAAATAAATTATACTAAAATTTTAATATCACACCCCCCACCCCCCACTAAAATTTTCAGGACTTGCATTTCACTCACACTCTAGTTATTCTAGATAGTATGTTATTATTGAAACGGAAATGGTGCCACATAAATAAATAATAGGCTATATAGGAGTCCAGTTTCATAAAACTAGTTCGGACTACCTAGCCAAAGTTAACTTATTATACAAATAAATAATAACATCACTACATGGCACGGATTCCCTTTCACGAATGGAGAATATAAACAGCAATGGGACATTCATTTCTTAAATTTATGAACGGAACAAAATGAAGGTCCTAAGCAGATGCTACTTTAATTATTTTAAAGGCATAAATTATCAATCTAGTATGAAGAGGAAGTTGAACGAACTGTTCATAGCTATGCTATACTGTTTAATTTTACATCATTAAGGATATGAATTATAAAATTAAAATTATTACTAATAATAAGTAATATTTGCATTTCACATCCATAAAGAAATGGATCATGAAACGAAAATTGCAGTCTCAGTTATTTTAAAACCAGTTCGTAGAAATTCCTCTTCCAGTGCTTCAAATAAATTAGCACCACGTTGTTAATAGAACAACATATAAAAAAATTGAAATTGATTTTATACCATTTCATGTAAATGTAACTTACCAAAAGGCCTACAATTCATAGTGCCTATATCAAGCAAACTTGAAACAAAGCATTTTGCTTCAAAGTAACTCAGTTTTACTTTTGAGAACCATTGATTTAAAGTTAAAACACTTTTGAAAAAAAAGTACTTGTCAAAAACGACATATTTTCTTTCTCAAGAAGCAATAATGTATTTTCAAATGCATGTATCGTACTAGATTTTTTAAGACTTATTACAGTCAGTAATTAAGCTTAAATCGCATAATATTGGAATAAAGATTTAAATAAGCTTTTGGAAGTTGTTCAAAAGGAAATGTTTTGCATAAACAAATTTGATAGTATCATTTCCACTTCCAGCAAATCAAAAAGTAATATTTACTAACCAACATGTGAATAAAAGTTAAAGTTAACATCACATGATGAAAATTTTGACAGAAAAACTCGATTAAAATAATGAATAAGACAATTTTCTTACCATATTGCCCATCATGGCAGACGGGACAATCGAGCCTATAAGGTCCAGGGCGACGGCACTGCTGGACGCCACTGCCGGATGCTCCTGCATCGGTGACATTTGAGTCTTGAATATGGTAAATGCGGGCGAGGTCCGGAAGCAGCGGCAAACCCTCTAGCAAGTGGTCCGGGAAGCAGTTCAAGAGATCGTTGGGCAGCTCGTTGTTTGGCAGGAAAGCTTCCTGCTGACGGGCGGTCTCTTCATGCTGCGCCAGGGCTCGATGCAGGTTTTGCTGAATGAAGAATACGTTTTCGGCGTTGACCGCCCGCCAGAAATAAGACGCAAACTCCTCGGTTCCGTAGGGAAAAGGCGGAAATGTTACATAGCGGCAATGCAAGCATTAATTGGGCTACAAACTGAAAAGTGAGCACTTAGACGAAGCTGTTGAGCTTGCGCGAACTCCTCGGGTGGAACCCCATCCACTAGGACATTTTGTCCGGGTTTTCCAGAATGACCTCCATGAAGAATAGACTTAAGACATAATCGAGGGGATCCTCGTTCGGCAGCATGAGTGCATACGGAGTCTCCTCCACCGTGCGATGGGGGCACTCTTGAAATAAGGCAGGTGTCCTTTCGCAGTATTGATAGTGGTGCAAACATGCACCAAACACCAATAAGTTCAGCGATAAAAGCCGCAGGAAGTCTTTGAAATACCGGGGCATATTCCCCACCGCGCTCCTTTCATCCTTGGGGATCGTCTTACGCTTCTTTTGCGAAGATCCATGGCAAGATAATTTGGAAAACGAAAGAGAACTGTCGGATTGAAGTACACAACTTCGTGTGCAGGAAAACTCACCGAATTTTCCCAGGTCCGAAATATTGTGACCCAAAAACGGACATTGGCAAAACCAATGGGTGCAAAGTTCAGGCTTGACGTCGCGAAAAGGGGCGGTCTCTTTTGCCCAGGGACCTAGCTCACCCCCTCTGCTCATATAGTGATCATCAGCTATTATTTACATGGCCTCGACCAGGCCGCATTTTGAGGTCAGATCAAGCCAGCATGGCCCAGAGCCGTACCCCCAACCTTTCAACCCACTGACCACTTTCGTTTATTGCCCACCCCTTCCCTCAGCAGAGAGAGTGACCATGCTCGAGGGCAACCATCAGCAGGGGTAGCATAAATATAAGAGGGGGTATACAACTCATTTATTGACGCTGAACCAACTGTCGTTAACGGTCCTGACATCTGGCGGCGGCAACGTGAAACAAAATGTTTCCGACGCCACCAAATTCTTCGTGGCCACTTGGTGAAACACTCGATTCACGAAATAAATTCAAAACAAATTGCACCAGCCGTTACATTGCCCATAATTTTTATTTTTTTATTGAAATGAAAAAAGTCTTATCTTTTGAATTTTTAAAATCGGAATAGAAATTCTAGTTGTTATGTTAATCTGTTTTGTTTTCTCCTTGCCCCTCCTACGCTCGCTTGTTGCGTCAGATGGCGTCGGACGCTGGTCGGTTCATTGCAACTAGATTACACAAGAGATCACGTCGGCAACGGTCGGTTGCATTGTCATACTTGCACATTTGGTCAAACAGTGTTACGGGGAAACGTTTACGATGCAACTGTGAGACCATTTACTTTTAAACCTAAACCCTGTCAAAAAAGCATCATCGTCAGCCTGGTGACGAGCCTCAAAAAAGGAAACGAAGACTCCGTCGGCATCAATCAAAGATGGAGCGACCATTTATCATTCTTCTTTGGGGATCAATGACAAACACGTGGTTGGAACTAACCGTCTCGCCAACGTGCCACGCCTATGTCTGAAACACTGGACAGCATTGTAACAGCCGGCTTATTCTCCAAGGCTTCAACAAAGGTTCAAGCAATCAACGCAGCCCACTGAGAGTGAGACTGACGATCTAGTAATGATGTTCAATTTGGATTTCGATCGACGGAGGTAAGTCAGTGTTTCGTTCAAGGTACGATTTTGGTGAATGGTTTTGCCCAAAAAATATTGATAGCTATTGAAATACGAAACGTTGGTCAAAAGAGGCAACGGTAATAATTAACAAAGCTATTTTTTTTTCCTGTACCAAATTGCTTTTGTCGACATTATCCCGGATATTATGTAGGCTGCGTTATGTGGGTGGTAAATAAATACATAATGTCATGATAACAGTGCACGCACGATGAATTACAGTACAATTCACAACAAGTTACGTGTGCACAGTTCGATAATTATTGGCCCTGTAAATAAATAAACAAACACCTGCGTAGCAACCAGGGACTTAGGCATCGTTTATTGAACCTGTACACAGTACTGTATCATATGCCTAGTAACGTGTTTTTTTTTTTT
>JAHWFP010112656.1:43772-60919 GCA_023313725.1 Lithobius niger
GGGGGATCGTAATGCGCATAGCTCCGACTATTGGCACAGCGTTTTTCCTTGAAATATTATGCGAGCCATTCATCACAACCACATTCTTTGACTAACTTAATTTTGCCAGTCCCCCATCCTGGGACAGCTGAAGATTGTTTCTTTTGCCTAGGAAAATCTAGGTATCTTTTGTTAGGCAACAATCATCACAACAAACATTACATAAATTCAATTGTCGAGGTTGTAAACCATTGTAGCGCGGAGCCATATCGTCAGTGTCTTGTATCTTGAAGCATAGTTGGGCACATTTCAGGTACTTGCAAAAAAATAATAATGTGGTACTTAAATTGTGTTGCTTAAATTGTGTTGAAATCAAGAGCAATAAGACACCTGACAAAAATTAACTCGTGCAGGAATGCCAGCTAAGCTGCTTTCAATGCAAAATCTGACCCTCAATAACGTTGAAAATGTGTAACTAGCTAGCTAGCTAGCTCTAGCTGATTCTAGTCCGCTCATCCCCGTGTTAATTTCCATAGGGCGATTATTCATCGATACCGACATAACGGGAACCCTTCAAGCTTACGAAATTGGACGAATGGCTGCAGTGATACGAACTGCGTACCTTTTATGGTTGCGAGCCTAGGGGTGTAACGGGGATGGGTGCGGTTAACGCTCGCTAAAACCCTTTGAACCCCCTCTCCCCTCTTTTTTTTGTAACGGGGATGATGTGGGAGGGCACGTAAGTACGAAAATATTGTTATAACCATTGTTAGTATTGTCGGCATCGTCTCTCATTGGACAGCCAAAGTTCGGACAATGACAACGTGTATACTGACGTGTATGCCTAAACACACACTAGTGTAGCACGATAAATCTAAACAACGTTGCCAAAGAAATTGTATTCACGTCCAATTCACGAAAAATAAACCACCGTTGGAGGGGGAAAATGGCCGGTCGGTCTCACCCGAATGCTTTTGTAGAGGATCCTCGCGCATGCGCAGGGTGGGTTATGCAGCTAGCAGTCTCTTCACAGCTTTAAAACTCCAGCGAGAGAAGCATACTTCAGGGAAGAATGCTACAAATTTTCAGGTATTGTATATTTCCGAACGGCAATAGAAAATCCTTTGTGTCCTGTCGCAGGGTATCACAGTTTGAATCTAGGAATAAAGCCGCAGAAAAAAGGCCTGGAAAAAAGTCAGTAAAAGAAGCCACAGTCAAAAAAGCTGCAGAAAAAAAGTTTTCTGGTAAAATACGGCCCAGGGCAACTGACCTAAAACCTGACCTAACATGTAACAAAAAACAACACGAAAAACTACAACAAAATATGGACAAAACAATTCGGCTTTTTCCTCTAGCTGTTTTCCCACCGCATTTCTTCCTTCAGTTGTTTCTTCCAAACTAATTTTTTTTTCATGTTTTTTTTTTGCCATGCACCTTCAGTTCAAACTGATTCAACGTTTTGATTACAGCAGATTCTAAGGATGTAAACATATGTTTGCAACATTTGTGGTTAAATTTAATTCAAGTAAAAGAAACGTCGTGTGCTGGTTTTCGAGATATGGCCCCTAACACTGACTGGTTTAAGTGCACTTCGATGCCATTTGGGTTTTAATAAGATTTCTCATAGTCTGGATTTTTACGAACCTGGAACTCTTTGCTCAGACACAGCCAAAAAAAAAATGGGAGAACAAAATGAGAGTTTGCACACTATAATACCAAGTGGCTTAAAATAAACATATTCCAGACAGACCTAGAAAAAAGTGTGTGCAAGTTAAGCTGAAAATTACACACACATGTTTTACAAAATTCGGTAGGTTCCGAAGACTTTGACGCTATTCATATATACTTTAACTTTTTCTCGATTAAGAACAACAGTGAATTATTTCCCTTCCCCACCGGACAGCTCCGTTACCCCCTTTGTACACATTTCCTTCCCCCCCCCGGGCTACTTTTTGTACACATACGGAAAAAAAAGCAATTGAGGCAAGTCATGGCCCAGTCCTAAGGATGTGGGGTTATGTGCGGTTGTGGGAATGGTAAAGGGTGCCAAAAATCCTGCCCGCCTCAAAACTAATATGACAAAAAACAATCGTAATCCTTTAAATGCAGTAATTTCATCAGATCAGACTTTTGTGTAGACTTAGTAGGGGGTGTGTTGGGAGAGAATTCAATCTACTCTTTAAGGGCGCCTGCGCACTGAGCGGCCAGGTCGCGTGGCCAGTGGTCGTTGCGGCCCAAAAACACGGCGACATGCCAAGCGGCCACGTCCGTTTTTCATTGATAGTTCTCAATCACGTGGTGAAAAATGAACCCGGAGAAGGTATGGTCGCCCTGTGGCCGCTGCGGCCAAGTGCGCGTTGCCACATATGCCGTGAGTATTTTCGTTATGTGCTCGGAGGTCCCTAAACAGCGAAAGGAGTGAAGTACTAAATGAGCATTGAACTAAGCAGACTTTCAGGGGGGGGGGGGGCACTTGAAAAAAAAGTCGTCTTTTTTTATCACCTTTTCTTTGAATGACCGCCGTGTCCCCGTAAACCTTACAGATGTTCCTCAAAAAACACTTACTGCCTGAGGGGGGGGGGGAGTGCCGTAAGTGTCTCAATGCGCGTACGTCCTAGCAAATGGTTCCTTGCCCGACCAGGGATTAAAACTCGTAGAGGCCTGGTGCTTATTGTGGCCTTATTTGCCTCCCACCAAAAAGGAGTTTTCTTTTTTTGAACAATAATTTCTTCCTGTTAATAACAGTAAAACCCCACAAATTCCGAGACGAGGAAACTAACCTAACCTAATAACGGCCCAAACATTGTTCATTGCATGATCATTCCCTACATGGTGAAATTCAGTCAAGTTGTTTAACTACCTTATCTGACCTAATCTGTAACACCACACTGGAATTCAAACTTGTTTTGGATTTTATTTTTTCTGTGAATTTCACGTAAAAGTGGGGATAGGCCAATTACCACTTTTCAATGTAAGTGAAGAGTTTTAACGAAAATAAACAAATTGCTTATTAGATTGTGTAAACGAAAGTACTTACGCTTACGATTAAAATGTGTTGCAAACATCAAACTACAGCGTGCAAAAACACTGCACTGAGAGAAATGAAAGGGCAGCGAGTATAAACAAACGCCTGTCGTAGCATCTGGGGACGGCAGTAAAGACTAGTGTGCAGCCATCTACATTTAAAAAATCACTAAAAAATGTTAAAAATTTTTGTCTAGGTAGCTGCACACAGGTCTTCACTGCAGTCCCGAACGCTACCACCACATGGGCTCGTCACAAAATAAGAATAGGCCGGCAGGACGAAAAAAATAACACAAAAACACACAAAATTCGTAATTTGTGACGAGCCCCTGTGGCTACGACAGGTGTTTGTTTACAACGCAACACGTGTTTTACGCGGGTGTTTGAATATTAGGGCTAAACACATTTTACGTCGAACACTACAAAACCGTTTCCTTTTTGAAAGTATGCTATCCTACAGCCAACGCTATTTGGAAAGATTTTCAGCTAAAACGTCTATAAAACACTTAGCCTACTAGATCTGTCTAATCCGTGTTTTGCATATTTTAAAACAACCATATTTGCATTGCACAAATTCTTCTCCAGTGGCGATTCTTCGATAGGCCATTAAAGTGGGAGAGTGCATGGCACACCGATAACGGACGGTTATGCCTTCATTACGGGAACGAAAACAATCTTAGTAGTTGTAGACTGGAGTACAAGTCAGCCAGTCGATGGCTGAATGAATTGCATCGCTGTGTCCTTGATGCATTCCAAGATTTCATCACGATTGTTGTCGGCTTCGCTTCGTCGGTTGTCGGCCAGGTAAAAGCATATTGGGCCTCTGATTGGATGTTGTGCAACCATGCT
Organism: Lithobius niger; assembly: GCA_023313725.1. Taxonomy (NCBI): domain Eukaryota; kingdom Metazoa; phylum Arthropoda; class Chilopoda; order Lithobiomorpha; family Lithobiidae; genus Lithobius; species Lithobius niger. The sequence goes on from JAHWFP010112656.1 coordinate 47,625, forward strand.
GCCATTGGTGGAAAAAAAACGAAACCGAAACTCCCCAACGGTAATGATAAGTTGCTAGTCGAAGCGCTTTTTTTTTTAGTACGTATTACGGCCGCAAGAGGACAACGTGCATGCCCCGTAAGCTAGCGACAAGCGCCGGAATGCATTGTAACACAAAAACGATGGTGACTCCCACGTCCTAAAGGACGTGTATATAATGCGCTCCTGCCATCAGCAAGTGAAAGGGATGGTCAATATAGGTAAGGACGACTCACCCTTGACCATGGCAACAGTTGCTACCCACCCAAGAAGCTAAATTTAGTGAACTCACTCCATAGTGGGAAAATACAGAATTTTCTTTTAAAATAAGAAAATAAAATTCTGAAACAATATTCTATGAAATAAAATCATTTAATTCATGTATAAGTTCACAAACATATACAAAAGTGTAAATAATTGTGACATGCTTTCAGATAACCTAAAATATATGTGAATGTAACATAACTGATGTAGTCCAAATTCATGTATTTTCAGAAAAATTGTTCAACATACAGTGAATTGTGCTAAAGTGTCAGGATGGCAGATAAATGGAGACAAGAGGCTGAATGATAAAACAGGGATCATTCCACCATCCAGGACTAATGAATAAAACGATAAGTGATTCCTAGTCTCGTGGTGAAAACATCTGTGTAAATTATACACCCCACCCCTCCTTGCCACGACACACATAAATTAGTTGACACTTGCTATGCAAACTTAAAAATGTGGAATTTCTTAAGTTAATGGGGAAACACATATTAACTTGCTGCTTGGAAAACATTTCTCTTACTCATTGTAAACCTCAGTTAATTTGGAAAACATTCCTCTTACTCATTGTAAAAAGCTCAGTTAACTTGGAAAACATTCCTATTACTCATCGTAAAACTTATTAATTCGAAAAAAAAACACATTGCTATGACCTATGGTGAAGCTTATTACTTTGGAAAATATTCCTGTTACCCATGGTAAAGTTATTCATTTGGGAAAACATTCCTTTTACAAATTGTAAAGTTGCTAACGTGTAAACACACTGTTGCTACATATGGTAAAGCACACTTAACGTTAATTACGTAAAATGATTCGCTATGTGAATCCAACTTGATTAAAAGTGAGGTACGCTTAAGACCTGGAATGCCAGACGTAACTTCAAAATTGACGGATATACTAAGTTTCAAAGTACCTCACACGTAAGTTCCTAAGGGACAGATTACACATGTTTATTCAGGTTGTAGTGAACACCTTGAAAGATCTACCGCATGCTGGAAAATACTTTTTCCTGGTTGGCAACAGCCCCATGTGAACTTTAGTGTTGTAAGTGCAGACTTATAACCTAGCGAATCAATGATGGAGTCTGGCCAACTCAAATTATTGATTTGCCCAGGGTAACCAGTACTGTAGTTACACCGTCACTCAGTGACATGGAAGTCGGACGAAATTCGTCCCATTAATTGAAAAAAGATGTAGTTGATTTGACTTCCGGTGCTGGTCACCACACAAGCGGTGCAACATCGCTCTGAACAAGATATTCAAAATTAATAAAACTAAGTTAAACAGTTTGCATTCGCAACGCTTAGATGCCGGAAATTTTACGGACACATACATAATCTAAGTTAAACAGCTTGCATTCGTAACGCTTAGATACCCGGAAAATTTCTATGGATGCCGCGCAACTTCTAAGTTAAACAGCTTGCATTCGCAACGCTTAGATACCCGTATGTTACGGATGCCGTGCACATTCTAAGTTAAACAGTTTGTAAATACAACGCTTAGATACCGGAAAATTTTTTTTACTAATGTCATGCATATTCTAAGTTAAACAGCTTGCATTCGCAACGCTTAGATACAATACTGCCGTCCATAGCAGATTATCGGAAATATGAATTTCGAAAGATAAAGTTTAATAAGCAGCAAAAAAGAAAAAAAAAATGTTGTATGATTGCTGCAATTCGATTTAAATTTAAATCGTAGGTTTCTGGAATTTTAGAATTCCAGCTTCTGACTACACCTGTGTATTGGTCGCTTACGTTCAGGAGGGCCAATGTAGGTAGCACAGGCATAAAACGGTTCTTTTGCCAGGCAAAAGAGCTTGTTAAAGGCAATTGCCTTACAGACAAATCACTCTATAACAAGCACTCTAGTAACGAATACGAGTCGCTAGAGCATCGCATGACATTAGGGTCGAGGATTGTACTGATCACATCCTGCGGTATAACATATTTATTGTGAGGCAACGCAATAATTTCTAAAGTTCATGTTTGCTGGCGGATCCTTAACAGCTAGGTTCGACCTGAACATGTAGTCAAAATGGGTTGACACACATATGCATGAACAAGGTTCTTAAAATGCCATGATAGACGGCTTTCCGTATTGGTCGGTTTGAACTGTCGCTTGGTAGTCAAAAGGGAATCAGACAAACATGAATATACTTGTTTCCTAAAAAACTACGATTGACGGCTTTCCCCACGGGTTAGTCTAAACTGTCTCGTAGTAGTCAAATGGGTGAAACAAATACAAATAAACACATAATATATTTTACACACCACATCAATCGAGCCGCTTATATGAATGAGTTGCAGTACTCGTTATGCTGTTTCGAAAAATGAAACGTAGAGTCAAATGCAGACACTAACAAAAATACCACCAAAACGTGAAGTATGTGAAAATATTTTAAATATTAAGTACGCAATAGGCACACAATCGAGAAAATTTTCATTGGGAATAGCAGTAAATGAGATTTACAGTAAGGGGTTAAGCGAATACTACTTAACGGGGTAACGAAACAGGTATCCTGTCCCCTCCCTTGTTCAAATGCTTATTTGTTACTACGTAGCATGAAAATTTTACAGAATAAGTAAAAGGCATGTCAAAACCGACTTTTGATAACTTGGTCGCTAGTTTGAGTCCCAATACGAGACTAAACAAGTGATATATTCAGAAACATACAAGTTTCTGAGTGACTTATGTATGTAGCATGCATATGATATTTTATTATTGTGAAAACTCTGTATTCTGATGAAATCTTGTTGCTATTGGTACTACAGGGAAATAATGTTTAAATTTGACAATGTCAAATAGTACTGTTCGAATCAAACCATGGATATTCCATATTTTTTTTTTGCTCCTATGAGAGCAAATCAAAGTCACGTTTGGCTATAAAAGTGACTTTTCTTCCAAATGTGGAGAGGCAAGAAAACAAGATTTCAAAGGGAAAAATGTTGAAAGTTGACAAAACATAGCTAGTAACGCTTGTGTTTCTTTCATTCCCCCAGCTAGAGCGACTCTAGGTCAAACGACCGGCGACATGATTGAGACGTAGAGAAAGGTAGAGAAACCTACTCAGCCTTGAACGACCTTGGCCGGACCAATGGCCAACTCGAGGTCGAAAGTAAGAGCACAACATGATATGGTAAAGTGCCACGCCTCCCTCGTTGAAAGCGAGAGGGAAAAACAAACCCATGTGGCCAGCCCAAGGAAACCGAAATATCATTTATTTCGGATCAACAGCAACAAAGTTGATTTTATTAAAATTGAGTTCAGTTACATGGAGAATGCGTTCTCGAGTCTTGCATGCACTTAACCCCTTGGCGACCAGGCATGGAAAGCATTGTTGCATCTCAGGAACCAGGTTTGCAGTCATGCAGGAAAGCCCCAAAACAAAAGAATAAAAAAGGTGTTTTCACTTACCTTTTACTTGCTTCGGTTGGTAACCCAAGGCTTTCCATACAACTACTGCAGAGGCACTGAATATTTACTGCACATTACTTGAAATCCACTGCACAACACTGCACAAACTGCTGCACAATACTGCTGCACAACACTTCTACACAAACACAGGAATTTCTGCTTATGTTGATGATGCAACAAAAATGCAGAATTTCATTTCTTATTCACAGGCAGTGGAATTCGCCCTCAAATTATTCTAGCTGCTAATGATGCACAAAAACTCCATACAAATGATGTACTAATGATGCACAAAAACTATGTAGTGTTGGATATGTGACTAATGAAGAAATTACACTAAGGCCTAATCATGCTGCTATTGTGCAGTCTAGCCTACTCTTGCTGCTGCTGGTGAAACTGATCGAAATGTTTAATGCTACACAAGCCTGGGTTGCCAACACAACCACTGCACATTTTTCGCACATCTTTACGTTTTTTTAATTTGGTGCAAATGCGACAAGGTTTTGTAGGCCTATTTTTCTTGTCAGTTGGAGGAATTGGCACCAAAGCATGAATCTGTGTCATTGGAGCCTTAGGTGCTGACACTACTGGCCACATAACCAATAGAATTTTCCATCAAAATTTCATGACAACACTGCTGTATAAAATCCCTGAAGTGTACAGTTTCGTCCACAGAGTGCTCGTTTAAAACTTTGGCATTCAGCAGCAGTCGCGATATGATATGCACACCAATTTTTTTAAACCAGGTATAACTCTTCCTGGCCGGGTAATAGGGCTCTATATTCTGGTCCACTGCATCAACTGAACCCATGTATTGGTTATATTTCTCAATGTGGAATGGTTTTTTCAAAAACTGCTGTTTTCCACCTGCAAGTCGTCGTGTCTTTTCCGTGAATCCAGCAGTGTACTTTGTACTAAGCACATTCACCATTTTTTTGTCCATGTATCTCACTACCAACATATCACCCTTTCGTAAAAAACATGATTGGGAAGGCTGGAGAGTACCTGTCAGTGTATCTTTAGGCAAACCTCTATTTTGTCTAATTGTACCGGTTACTAAGGTGTTATGTGCTAGTAAGTATTGTGCTAACCTAACGGACATGTACCAGTTATCGAGGATAAGATGCCTGCCCTGGTCCAACAAATTTTGAGCCAAATACACAACTACACGCTCTGAAATCGATAATGTAGCACTATCAGGGAGAGCAGGAATTCCATATAGGTCTTTACCAATGTATATACAAAAATTCCATGTATAACCTCTTATGTCAGGATTACTAGGGCATAAACAAAACAATTTGATGCCAAATCGTGCACGTTTTGTCTTGATGTACTGCCTGAAGTACAAACGGCCTTTGTATAGTACTAATGACTCGTCAACAGCAATATGTTGTCCTGGGTCGACAATATTCATTGAAACCTCTTTCACCATAGCTATGAATTGTCCTAATCTAGATAGTGGCTTAGTCTTGTTAGCCAGAGCAGGGTCGGAGAATCTCAAAAACTTTAGAATTGACACAAATCGATTTCTACTCATGACTTGTTTTGTAAATACTGGTGACCCAGTTACCAATAAACTAGTGGACCAATAGTCAGACATTTTTGGAAGCCTAATAACTCCCATCAACAGCACAAGAACGACAAATACCTTCATTTCGGCACAAAACACGTTTATCCACTTCAACCCTGACACTTTGTTTTTTTTTTCTGGCTTTGCAGCAAAATAGTCTGATGCGCGTTTATTCGTCCAATTACACAGGTGTTCAAATATATTTTTTGACATAAAAACATTGAAACAATCCATCGGTGTTTTCAGCACAGAAAAATCAGTTGCAGGATGAAATCCTTCAAAAGGCAGAGTGTATTCAGGCAGATCATTTTCACGGCGATCGCCAAATGGATCACTAAGCAAATCCCAACCTTCAATGACAAGCGCCGAATTCTCCGCTGCTTCTTCTTCATCACTTTCACTAAACGTTTCATCACCCGAATCACTAACCTCGGATCCATCCCACTCAAAGTCACTAATATCCCCTTCTGAACTGTCCTGATCGCTCATTTCTGCAGTAAACCTTTACAAAACAACACGTAAACACGATTTACAACCACGATGTATGAATGAATTCGAGCCAAAAACGCCGCCCTAAAACAGTGTTTGCGTACGTCACGTTTATCGTTATTCATGCTTACGTTTTTCACAACTTTCTGTGACGTAATACACAAGATAATATATGCAGAAGACAAGCAACATACAGAAGGCTGTTGTTTCTGCCGAACCAGGGTTGCGTGTGGCGTCAAAAAAAATGCAAAAGCAATGAAGAGATTGACTACGAACGCATGCTCGTAGTGGTTCCAGACTACGACATGCATTACTACGAGCATGCGTTCGTAGTGGTCGCCAAGGGGTTAAGCCATACAGTATTTTATTCCAATTCCACCCAGACTAGTATTGCTCAATTAATGAAGCAATTTAATCTTGCTGTACATAATTATTGCTCTGATTTCTGTGAAGGTTGTTTTTTACCTCAAAGAAAGGTGCGTTTTTCCTAGTCACACGACAATTAACTTTGGGCCATCGTTGAATGCTTAATTATGTAAAGCAGTTTCTGTTATAAATGAGCTGGGTTTGGAAGCTAAAATAAGGAACCACTAAAAAGGTACCATGGTTTTAGGATGAACAGGGATTATGTAAGGAAATTAATAATGGCTTAATTAATATTCATATCAGAAACAATACAATTAATTAATTGGACGCATATTGCATAATATCATACATTTATTAAAATGCATGAGCCGAGTATTTATTCGGATAGATCAAAAGAACTCCAGATAGCAATTATAATTGGGAGTCCTCTTCAAAGGTGACCGAGAGGCGGCAAGATCATTTGAGACTGAACAAGTGTAATTACACCTATTGTTAGAGTTTAAAGGATGGCATTACCAGCTGACATTATTTACGACAGTTTCGTAGAACCTAAATGACTTTCTAGAAGTAGATTTAATTACGATAAGATCGTCGCTCATGATCGATCACTACGTGGAATAACAATAAATCCCTCCCACACGGGATGGCGGCATATACCTTCAAAGCGCCATGTACAGGGAACAATTAATGAACCTGAATGCAACAATGGAATGATTGACAGGCGGAGAGGTCCCATTTGACGATAAGGGCCCAAGCTGTCCAAATGTTACTATATTTAGCATATCAATAATAAATCAATACTACAATGGATCGATCATGGCCAATAACGCCACAGTATTTAAACCGAACCTCAGAATGCGTAATATCCTCCGATCACCAGTTGCTCAACTGTTGTTAACTAGTTCACGTCAGTCAAATTCCGAAGGCCGCAATCCAGAAGTACGCCAGGCTGATAGCCGTGCCGGGTTAGCGATGAGGCGTCGCCGTCTAGCCAAGCCGTGGGCCCATGGCCGCACTCATGATTCTATTATAGAGCTAAGTATTCTGATTCATTCGCGATAGCTAAGATTGTTTATGCTTAACTAGTACCAATCCGTACTCTACTAAATTAACCCGAGATTCCTTTAATTAATATAGAGAATATCATAATGATTAGGTTTACCGCTCGACTTAATCCATAATGCCATTCATTCGACCCATTGTTGATAATTGTAATCATACAATCAAATCATAACAATCTGTCATTGATTTAATCAACCATATTGTGGGGTCAATATTGTGTACACCGGAGTGTCGATTAAAAGGCCCAGTATAATTGGATGTTTGCCTATTATTTAGCCTACCTATTTTATACTTGATTAGCGTTTTATACAATTGTTTGCCCTTATGCCATCCTAGACGATAATGTTTATTCTGGTCAAATGGTCACTGGAATAGAACATTAAACCGCGTCGTCTCGCTGTGCTCGAAGAGATTTCTTGCTGCAACACTTATGATACTGACAGATCTTCCACATGAAAAACGATCAAGCAAACTATAAGAGTATAGTGTGCGATATCGGTTGTCTCAAGAGAAGGTCAATATTATTTTTTTACATCCAAGGAGTCAAGCAAAAAGATCAAGCAATTTATCATAAAAGCTCTGTTTCTGATTACGAACGCTCATTTTCGTTCGCTTCGCTCACTCAATCAGCGCAAACATTTCCTGACGTGACTGAATCAATGTAACCACCAAGATCCACACATCACTTGTAAATTGTGTAAGTATACACTTTATATGGGTTTTCTTGTTTTACTTATTTTAATAATATTGTTCTTTACATCCTGCTCAGTACAGATTTTTCCATGGGGGGTCTTATCACTTTACTTTTTGATGATCCCTTACTTGGAGAAACATCTGCAGCACGTCAGATGTAATCTCTTACAAAAGTAATAGATGAAAGATTGATAAAGCAAAGCAAGACTCATTAAAAAGGTTTAGTTTACGTGGAAATCGCTTGCTTTGCTTCGTTCAATCCACGCACCTCCGTGCTTCAGAAACACGAATGTTTGACACTGTTTTAGAACCAAATCTATCGTTTTGATATTTCCCTGCATCAAGTCAGTTAGAATAAAATCAATTTTTAAGATGTATATGTGGTGTGTTGCAAAATACGTCGTCCGTGCATTCTTTTCCAGATCATCTCTTTTTGCTCGAGGAAGTTTGCATGAAAAAACTGCGACGTCATTAACAAACACCATCAGGGTTTGTAAAAAAACTTTGACATTACTTTTTCAAGTTCTTTTGCTTGTTTGAGGGACATAAAATCAAGTTACAGCGATGAAAATAGGCATATTAAAAGCGAAATTTAATTATCTTTTGTTTGGTCCTACTCCCATCATTGTAGGTGCCTTGGTTCCAGAGGAGTAGAGGTACAAACACGCACGCACGCACATCATCTGCATCATTAAGGACGTATGATGTGCGTGTGTGTGTGCGTGCGTGCGTGCGTGCGTGTTTGTACCTCTACTCCTCCGGAACCAAGGCACCTACAAAGATGGAGTAGGACCAAACGAAAGATAATTAAATTTCGCTTTTAATAGGCCTATTTTCATCGCTATAACTTCATATTATCATCTTCAAATATGCGAAAGAACCTGAAAAACTAACGTCAAAGATTTTTTTTACCCGCATGATGTTTGTTCATGACGTCTTAGTTTGTTCATGAAAACCTCCTCGATCTAAGAGAGATGATCTGGAAAAGGGTGCACGGATAACTTATTTTGCAACACACCACATGCACATCTTAAAATTGGTTTTATACTAACTGACTTGAAGCAGGGAAAAATCAAAACAATTGATTTGGTTTTAAAACGGTGTCAAACATTCATGTTTCTGAAGCATGAAGGCGCGTGGATTGAAAGAGCAAAGCGAGTGATTTCCACGTAAAGTAAACCTTTTAAATGTGTGTCTTGCTTTGCTCTATCAATCTTTCATCTCTCACCTTCGTAGCAGATTACATCTGATGTGCTGCAGATGTTTCTGCAAGTGAGGGATCATCAGAAAGTGAAGTGATAAGACGCCCATGGAAATATCTGTACCTAGCAGGACGTAAAGAACAATATTCTTAAAATAAGTAAAACAAGATAACCCATATAAAGTTTATACTAACACAAATTACAAGTGATGTGTGGTTATTGGTGGTTACATTGATTCAGTCACATTTCTGAGGAAATGTTTGCGCTGATTGAGTGAGTGAAGCGAACGAAAATCAGCGTTTGTCATCAGAAATCTCCTCGAGCGCAGCGAAACGACACGGAATGAGCATCTTAAAATTGGTTTTGTATTACCTAATGAATTGATGAATTGACGCATGGAAAAATCAAAACAATTGATTTACTTTTAAAAGGATGTCAAACATTCGTGTTTCTGAAGCACGGAGGCGCGTGGATTGAAAAAGCAAAGCGAGCGATTTCCACGTAAACTAAACCTTTTTAATGAGTCTTGCTTTGCTTTATCACTCTTTCATCTCTGACCTTCGTAGGAGATTACATCAGACATTCTGCAGATGTTTCTCCAAGTGAGCGATCATCAGAAAGTGAAGTGGTAAGACGCCCATGGAAAAATATGTACTGAGAACAATATTCTTAAATAAGTGAAACAAGAAAACCCATATAAAGTGTATACTAACACAATTTACAAGTGATATGTGTTTCTTGGTGGTTGCATTGATTCAGTCACGTCTTTGAGGAAATGTTTGCACTGATTGAGTGAGCGAAGTGAACGAAAATCAGCGTTTGTCATCAGAAACAGGGCTTTGCTGATAAATTGCTTGATCTTTTTGCTTGACTCTTTGGACGTAAAAAAATAATATCTTCTCTCGATATAAACGATATTGCATACCACACTCTTATAATTTGCTTGATCGTTTTTTATGTGGAAGAACTGTCTGTAGCATAAGTGTTGAAGCAAGAAATCTTCTCGAGCGTAGCGAGACAACGCGGAATGAGCGAGCGAAGCGAGCGACTCCGCTAGTGTACATAATTAAAATCATACGATGTGCGTGCGTGCGTGTGTGTTTGTACCTCTACTTATCTGAAACCAAGGCACCTACAAAGATGGGAGTAGGACCAAACGAAAGATAATTAAATTTCGCTTTTAATGGGCATATTTTCATCGCTGTAACTTGATATTATCACCCTCCAATATGCGAAAGAACCTGAAAAACTAACGTCAAAGTTTTTTTACCCGCACGATGTTTGTTCATGACGTCGTGAGGTTCATTCATGACATCATAGTTTGTTCATGAAAACCTCCTCGAGCGGAGATAGATGGTCTGGAAAAGGATGCACGGATGACGTATTTTGCAACACACCACATATACATCTTGAAATTGGTTTTGTATTAACCAATGAATTGATGAATTGATACATGGAAAAATCAAAACAATAGATTTGGTTTTAAAAGGATGTCAAACATTCGTGTTTCTGAAGCACGGAGGCGCGTGGATTGAAAGAGCAAAGCGAGCGATTTCCACATAAACTAAACCTTTTCAATGTGTGTCTCGCTGTGCTCTATCGTAGAAGCATCGTAGGAGATTACATCTGACGTTCTGCAGATGTTTCTCCAAGTGAGGGATCATCAGAAAGTGAAGTAATAAGACGCCCATGGAAAAATCTGTACTGAGCAGGACATAAAGAACAATATTCTTAAAATAAGTGAAAAAACTAAACCCATATAAAATGTATACCAACACAAATTACAAGTTGTGTGGTTCTTGGAGGTTATATTGATTCAGTCATGATCCTGAGGAAATGTCTGCGCTGATTGAGTGAGCGAAGCGAACAAAAATCAGCGTTTGTCATCAGAAACAGCGCTTTTCTGATAAATTGCTTGATCTTAACTTTTTGCTTGACTCCTTGGACGTAAAAAAAAATATCGACTTTCTCTTGAGATAACCGATATCGCATACTACACTCTTATAATTTGCTTGATCGTTTTTTATGTGGAAGGTCTGTCTGTATCATAAGTGTTGCAGCAAGAAATCTCCTCGAGCGCAGCGAGATGACGCTGAATGAGCGAGCGAAGCGAGCGACTCCGCTAGTATGATTTTAATTATGTAGATATATAAAGGTATGTACCTCTTCTCCTCTGGAAGTAAGAGGCTAAAAATGTGAAAAGAGTGTCGAAAGACAGGAAATTAATCCGTTCGTAGTTTAGGCGTATTTTTAAGAAACGAGGAGGGTCCTAAATGCTCCAAATTAACGAAAAGGCGCCTTTTGCAACAATCACGCAACAATCAGCAACAATACCGCAACAATACGTAACATCATCGATTGTTGACAGATTTTTTTCATGAAAGCTTCAAACATTTCAGGAACGTGTGGCAACAATGTATTGGGGGCAACGGTTGTTGTGAGTGGCAGTATCTGAATAGTCCTTCATTGGTATGAGGCACGTGCAGTTCACGGGTGGGGAGTCTGTTGGAGTTGGATATTAAAAATCCAATACCACCCGTTTAGCAGTTAAATTAAATTACACTACGCAAAGATACGAAAAAGATTGGTTTACTACGTTGTGGCTAAACTCGAGCAGCTTTGGGTACGAGTTAGTGCCCTGTATAAGCCTAACTTACACTCAAAACGTTGCGTTTTCACTTGAGGACGTAAGCAAACAAAAAATCTTAAAATGACTTAAACAAGAAAACTCGTGTAAAATGTAGTACTGGTTCAAAGCACCACAAGCAGCGGGAAAGTTAATGGGTACTAAGTAAAAATTATTAAAATATGAGAAACAAGAAACTCCATGTAAAGTGTGGTACTAACAAAACTTAAAAGCGATGTGGCGTTCTTGGTGTTCGGCTCTGGCGTTGCTTATACTGTTAGCAGCATAAGAGTTGCAGCAAGAAATATCTTCGAGTGTAGCGAGACGACGCGGAATGAGCGAGCGAAGCAAGCGACTCCGCTAGTCTAAACCATTAAAAACTTGCAGTCGGCTTATAGGTTTGTACCTCTTCTCCTTTGTAAATAGGAAGGCTAAAAAAGTGAGAAAAGTGTCGGAAGACAGGAAATTAATCCGGATTTCGTTTTCAAGAATGACGCACGTGCAGAGCACCGGTGGCAAGGATGTTGGAGTTGCTTTATGGCTATTTAAAATCCAATACCACTGAATACCCGTTTAGCAGTTAAATTAAATTACATTACGCAAAGATACGAAAAAGATTAAATACTAAATATTAAATTACGGAAAGCAAGTACACTGACAACTGAAAAGGGTGTAAAGAATGTTTTACGTCTGTATTTGTAACATTTCAAACAGTAAAAATCGAGTAGTAGTGTATACGTAAAGCCATTAGCTCCTTATTAGTAGAAAAACAGCAGCAGCTTCGGCGATGAGTTAGTTCCTTGCGTAGGCCTAACTTACGTAATGGTTATAGCATGGATTTTGCAACAATGGGCCGGTAGTAGTGAGTGAGTGAGGGGGCGAAGCCAAAGAGGATGTTGCACACTTCCGAGGACGTCGCTTCACCAAAAGTGTGCATTAAATCACTTATACCGGCCCATTGTTGCAAAATCCATGTTATAACTGTTTGATTTCTGTACTTTACATTGCTTTGACAGGAGTTATTTAATGATTTGTCTTCATTTATTGCACCAGTAGGGAGCGCTCATAATTTACGTCACTCTTTGTTCTAGAAATTTAGACCCCCTCTCTCTCTTTCTAACACTTGGCGTGACCCCCCCAAGAAATTATATAACAATTTCTATCCCCCCCCCTAGAAAAAAAAACACCTATATAGTTTTTTGTTTTTTTTTGAATTCGTGTTTGTAAGCTGTGCATATACCTAGGGGTGTAAGGACTCGACCAGAAAAAAAATTAAGTCCTAAATAACAGAATTCAGAAAAATAATTTACAATGTAAAAAATGTAAGAATTTACATAAAATAGTTAGTTTGTTACGTAGCATGTCGCCATACCCCCCCCTTCCCCATAACAGAAAATGATAACACGTTTGCTGAATGAACAACGCTGCTCCCCCCTACCCTGGATTTACAATCGCTCTTTTAGCGCCGCGTTGAGCAAACTTTGGAAGAGCGAATTCTTTGGGATCATTAGGGTTGCACGAGATTTGCTCATTTTTAAGAATAGATGTTGGTTCGAAGTAAGGCAGTCACTGGTGAAGGGGGGGGGGG
>JAHWFP010112658.1:0-16492 GCA_023313725.1 Lithobius niger
GGTGTGCGGCCACCGTAAGTTTAATTAATGTATTCGATTGCACGTAAATAAACAGTAAACTAATGCTAATTTTTGAATTGACCAATCTTGTAGTTTTGGAGCCCGTTTTATTACAGGTTTTTCGTTGGCGTAGGCAGGGCCCCCCACAATGGGGCGGTGGGAGGATCTGGTGGACCCACCGTACCCAGGCACTGTCACAAGGGGGCCGCACAGCCTACAAAAAAATATCTTTTCCCCCAACTGTCAGTTTTGATGACTGAGAGGACTGTGAGTAATGTAGTCGGCTTGTGCGCATGTAATGCAAACGTGTCACCTTGTCAGGCAGGAAAGCCTTCAAACGTAAGCAGCCCGGGTTAATAAATGAACCAAGTTCTTTTCAGTCGGAGGATGGGGTGGGGTGGACGCTGTTTTAGTCAGTCATAGGCACCTAACTTTGATGTGGGGGCCCTGAGCGTAGGTGTATCCACCAGCCTGTAGCTTCACAACGTCATCTATACTGACAAGAAATTGCAACGAATATACAAAAGAGCCGAGGGTCGTGACCCACACCAAGCGACTAAACTAGTCATATAGTAGCCTGACAAGTACAAGGCCGATTGCTTCATTTCACGCATTAGGTTATATAGTCGAATGAATTAATTGTGCTTAGCAAATATTCCGTTGTCGTGCTTGCACTTTCATACAAATTACTAAAGTATGCACTTTCATACGATGATATGCAGGAATAGATGTGTGAAGTTTCCAACTACAGGGATAAAATCACCGGAAGAGAGCACTTTGGCTGCTTCGTTTGGAGAGAATTTTTTTTCTACGAGTTATGCGATAGAATGCGTTCGTAGAAGAAAAAAAAGTAAATAAAATTTTATTTTCATGAATCGATTTTTTTTTCAACGAAATATGCCTTTATAGTGGAGTAAATTGTAAGCCAATATAGGCAATTTCGTTCGGATGATGATAAAAGCAAGCCACTTTGTCAATCGTTAGTTACCAACGTACATATCAACTTAAGATAAGGAGACCACCAAAATTATGCCTCGTTTAAAGATGGTGGACATTCAAAATGGCCGCCACCCCAAAATACTTGATTTCGATGTATTTCCGTTTCTATAGACCGGATCAAAGTGTACGATATGTCAAATTAACGTGAAAAAACTTACAATATTTCCTGTTACTGGTCCCATCACTCGAATCCTGATGACTTTCTCAATATATGCTCCCAAAGTGCGCACAAACGGTTACATAACTCCGTTTCCTTTATATAACTCCCAACGCGCTACACAATCAGACATAGGATCGGTTACAAAACGTGAATGTTGTTTAATTACCCTTCAAATGACATACAAAACTTTAAAATCAGTCCAGTAGACGACCAGTGATACAATTTAGAACCAACCATCTACGCTACTAATACAAACCCAAAAATGTCTTCATATTTTGTTTCCGGTGTTGCTAACCGGTTCACATCTCATATCAAGTATTAGTAAGGCAGATAGAGGTAATTGGATGCACATGAAGGGTAACTGGAAAATAATAGCTACGCTAGAAAGTTCAAATCTGAGGGGAAGGGGATGAGTTCCCCTCCTCCCCCCAAAAAACTGTTTTTGGGTGGTAACTGCTTAACCGTCAACAAATCAACGGTATCAGATGAAGCAAAAACTTTCAGCACACAATTTTTGACCGGGAAGGTGATATACATCTTTTACGTAAAAGCGACCCTTGAAACCCAAAATCGTATTCAAAGTATATCACCCTTAATTAGCGCGAATGCTCCTTTTTTCAATTGGTTGTTACAGTACTTTTCGTGTTCAAAGTGCTCTTGCGAGCCCTCTAATAACCCGAATTGGACATGATTAGGATTTTGTGAAAGGTCGAAATCTATTCTTTACATCAATTGTAACCAAAATTGTTTAACTTCGGTAGGTATCGTCCGACGGCCGTTTAAAGGTGTAGCTGTAATTGGAGTAGCGGCTAGTTTCAATTTCAAAGTGCTATTTTAATGCTATTATTTTTATTTGTATCTAAGTTACAGAATATCAGTTAGGATTGATCGAAAGAAAATATCCCCATCTTTCAGAAAATCCTAAGCATGGTCATTTCGGTCCATTAGAACGTTAGCAAGAGCACTTTGAATTCAAAAATCACTGTACACTTTCGCCGCTCCGCCATTACCTCCTCCCTTTTAAATAAGCATAAGACAGTCCCCATCTGCGTTAAACGATTTCGGTTATGAATACTGGAAAGAACAGATACCCACCTTTCAGAAAATCCTTAGCACGACCATTTCGGGCTAAGAGAGGGCTCGCAAGACCACTTTGAATTCGAAAATCACCATGCTGCTACGCCATTACCACTTTATCTTTAAATGGACAAAATATGGTCGCTATCTATGTTAAACAAATTTGGTTACCATTGATGGAAAGCAGAGATCTCCACCTTTCAGAAAATCCTAAACATGTCTAATTCGGGCTATTAGTGGCTTGCAAGGGCTCTTTGAACGCAAAAATCACTGTAACAACCAATTGAAAAAAGGAGCGTTCACGCCAAATATGGTGATATACTTTAAATGCGACTTTGGGGTTCAAGGGTTGCTTCACGTAAAAGATGTATATCACGTTTCCTGTCCAAAATTGTTTGCTGTACGTTTTTGCTTCATATTATGCTTTTGATTTGTCGATGGAAATAGACAAAAATCAAGAATTTAGGGATGGCGGCCATTTTGAATGGCCGCCATCTTTAAACGAAGCACGATTTTCATGGTCTCCTTACCTTAAGTTGATATGTACGTTGGTAACTAACGACTGACCAAGCGGCTTGCTTTTATCATCATCCAAACGAAAATCAATAGAATTTACTCCACTAAGTCATCTTTTTCAGTGTCTTCTTTGTAAAATTAAGCGATCATGGAGGAAATGAGCCATTTGACAGTTGAACTTCGTTTTAATAATCAACTTATAACAACAACATATGAATATGCAATAAAACCATATGCTTGATATTTCGTGGCATACCTGTATTTCAGGCGAATTTTCAAAAGTAACAGGCCTTGATTCTTAATTTCATTATTACATACTATTTCACTTAAATTTGCATAACATGTTTTTTAGCCTCTTTCCAGACGCCGGGTTTTAATACGACCTTTTGCTTAGGCCTAGACATCGACATTTGTGTCGAAAATACACCACCAAAATTTGCTTTACAATCCTCTATGACGCATGTGGAATTAAACAGCGTGATCAAACAATTTGGCGTTTTAAGGTGAAATAGTGATGAGTTAAACACCGAAAAACTGTGTTCATTTCCTCTTGTTTTTGATATTCAGAAAAATAAGATGGCGTCACGGTGTTTTCGGCACAAATGTCGATGTAAGACTTAAACGGAAGGTCGTTTTAAAACCAGGTATCTGGTATGAGGCGAAAAGACATGTTATGCAAAAATAACTGAAATATGTGCTAGTAATTGGTATAACGTAATTATGAATTGAGGGTTGTTACTTTTCAAAAAAGCAGCTGAAATTGCAGGTGTGCCACCAAATATCAAACAAACGTTTTTATTGCATTTTTATATCCCAAAACAAAACTTGTTTAGGAATCCCCTCAAGCTTTTCAGCCGTGTGAAGTCACGATATCAAACGCTAAGCTCTTTTGCCAAGGGAGTCCCACCGAGTAGGCTAAGAGTTCGAAGGTTAAATGAAATATATGACAGTTGCTTACTGCACAATTTTCAATTATTACATTTAACCTTTGAGGTCTTAGTCGGTGAGATTAGCTTGGCAAAAGAGCTAGATGTTTGATATCACGATTTAATACTGCCGAAAAGCTTGGCAGGAATCCTTAACAAGTTTTGTTTTGAGGTAGTTATCACATCTTCTGGGTTTAAATTGATCCATTTTTTTTCATAGTGATTATAAAATTGAAAAAACCAATCTAATGCTTTGGGGTAGTTACCTCATATTTTTGGTTCAAATTGAGCCATTTTTTTTTTTTGCAATTATAAAATGAAAAAGCCAATCTAATTTCTGGTTCATTTTCTCTTTAATTTGCTTTCATACCGTTTTCAGGACAGCAGTCACCTTTTTTTCATGGGATTTGTATTTATTATTAGTATAGTACCTTATCAGTATAGCACCTAAACAGTTGTTCTTTTCGTTATCGTTACTGCTTTGGTTTCATCCTGAAAACAAACCAAACTCGTTGACCGAAATCAATTTAGTAAGTTAGAAATTGCATATTTAGCAATTGGGGAAATCAACAATTCTTCACTCGTATTGCTGTTGTCGTGCTACATACTTACATGTTTGCATCGTGTAAGGACCGCTCTAAGCTTTGGTACAGTAAATAAAAATCTAATCTAATTCTACATCTTTGCTTTGATTATTGTTAAGGCGAATATTTGGCCAATGTTGCATTATTGAAAAGCAAATTCAAAATGCTGTAACTCTGCCCTTAAAATAGTATTGAGGTTGAATGGTAACGCCGAATTTACGTTTCCCCTGACCCCCAAACCAGCAAAAGACACCTTACAGAGTTAAACTACAGCGATCTATAAATTTTTAGCTTTACGCACCATATGGAAGAATTAATTTTCGTGAAAAAATTGGTATTAGTAGTAACCAGTGATAATTAGTAGTAGCCAGTAAAACATACTCTATTTACGTCGTTTTTACAATAAGAAAACGTTAAGCTGTTTCACTGACAGTGACTTTAATATTGCCAGGGGACCAAAGCCTCCCGATCAAACGAAATTTCACCTTTTCTGTCGCATTGTGTTTATCCTTAGATGCCTGAAACAGCCAAATTACCACAGCTGTAAAAATACAAGTTGCTAGTGGTTGCCATGCTCACATATATTATCTGGATGTTTATCGTTTATCTTGGCTGGCATGTGTTTTAATGTGCAGTTATTTATTACATGATGTTTGTTAAAAGGAAAGTGTTTTTAAACCTGAACAAGACGACTGTGTTGCTCATACAAGCTCTATATTGGCTTATTTTTTCAAACTGAATCTTAAAAAATGCACTTTCAGTATCTACTAAACATTTTTTAACACATTGCTATATACAACGTTTATCGCCTCAAGCAGTAATAATTTACCATATCAGTTTTCTAACGACAAAGCACAGATTTCTTTCACAGACACTTTATCCTAACCCAGGAAGGATAATCTATTCTCTAAATAGATGGCTGCAGTCTCTCTAAATAGATTCATCCTGAATATACAGTCTTAGATTCAGTCGGAATCTAGAATTTAGAGTCTTCTCTAAATAGATGGCTGGAGGCTGCAGTCTCTGCTCCATCTCTGAGTGTCTTTCGGCGGGAGTTGAATTGTACTGACCTCTCGAGTTTTCTGAAAACATCTTATCTGTGATGCCGCACTGCACTTTAGTGGGACCAGTATCCGAGGATGGCCCCGCAACCCTTCTGGACCCTTCCCCCCTAAATGGGAGAAAACCGTTATTATTATATTATATTATAAGATGATAACTTTATCAAGTTCGTTAACTCTCAAGGTTCTCCATGAAACCTGATCTTGATTCTAATTCAGCCGGACAGCGGACACATGCAAAAGGCTTTACACTCGATAATAATGTTCCTTTATTTCAGCAATTTTTCTAAATATGTTTTTACATACGTAATCTCGGATTTTTAGGGGTTTTCTAGGGATTGTAGGGATTTTCTAAAGTATGCTTTCTTTTCACATGACACTTTAATTCAACAATTGTAAAGAAATCAGCAGGACATAAAGCACATTTATGATCATTAACTCTTAAATGAATTCTTTTTATGTGTCGTTTTAGACAGTATTCACTTTTAAATTTAGAAGGACATTCGTTGCATTGAAAAGGTTTTTCATTTAAGTGTACCACGAGATGAATCTTTAGGAGGGAAGTAGTTTTAAATGAACGCTGGCACTGATCACATTTGTAAGGCCTTTCGGAAGAATGAACAGTGATTAAATGTCGGTTCAGATTCTGCTTAATACTGAATCCTACAAAGCATTCCTCACATTTGTAAGGCTTCTCTCCTGTATGTGTTTTCATGTGCCTAGCGAGATCACTCTTAGATGCATACGCAGTTATGCATTTGGAACATTTATGGGGTTTTTCTGGAAAGTGACGAATGCCGTGATGCCTCACGCTGCGTACGGTTTTAAATGCCTTCCCGCATTGATGACATTTGTAAGGTTTAATATCGCTGTGTACCAAACCGTGTATCTTCAACGTAGCTCTGCTTTTGAAAGACTCGTTGCAATTTTCACAACTGTAAGGCCTGTCACTATTGTGCACCAATCTATGGCTTTTCAAACATTCCCAGGACGTAAACGTTGAACTGCATTGTTCACATTTGTACGATCTTTCATTGTTGTGAATCATACTGTGCCTCTTCAAATGTGGTTTTGTTTTAAATGTCTTGCTACAGTGTTCACAATTGAAGAGTCTCACATCGGAATGCCTAAGTTTTCTATGCTGGTTCACACGTTCCCTTGATATAAATTTCATTGAACAATGATCACAATTAAAAGGCTTGTTGCTTTCATGTATACGTTTGTGCCTATTTAGACCACTCATAAGCATGAAGGAAGCATCACATTTGAAACATTCGTGTTTCCTTTCTCCAGTGTGTATCTCAGCGTGACGTCGTAAACTATCCCTGCACTTGAAAGTGGCAACACATTGGATACACTGGAAAGGTCTGTCTTCAGAATGGACATAAATATGTTTTCGTAAATCCCGATTGGTTTTAAATGCTTTTTTGCACAAGCTACAGATCTGAAGTTTGCCTTCAGTATGATGTCGATGGAAATGCTGCGTTAAAGCTGCTTTACTTTTGCAAGAATACGAACATTGACTGCACTTAAAGGGTGTTTCACTCCCATGTACCATTCTGTGGTAATTCAGTCTGCTTTTGTGTTGAAAAGAGGCACCACATTGGTCGCATTTGTGCTGCTTATCTCTTTCATACCCAGTTTCATTACAGTTCATTTTTTTACACTGGAAATAATTACCTTGGTCGATTTACACTTTTACACTAAATCTTTTGGTTTATGTTTACCAAGTGGCCTGCTTGGGATTCACGTGAAACAAGAGTAGCGGATTGTTCAAGCATTCCTCAGCATATCCAAGAAAACTATATAATTTCACCAGCTGTGATGAGTAAGGAACCTGAAATACACAAACAAACAATATTTGTATGTTTTCACTGCTGACAACAATGACTTTACACTGCACAAAACACCTCCACGATTTTTCAGATTTTTCTTGAATTAAGCGAAAAACGACATTTTTCTTATTGTACGATAATTCATCCAAATAGAGTATATGCCAGTAATTGTGCGAACACAGTCCGCATGGGCGAGCTTCGCGCGCATTATTATACACATCGAGAGTGGTGTAATCAGAAAAAGTATGACGTAAGCATTTGTGAAATAATATGCTCCTTGTTTCACAAGTGCTTGCATCACACAATTTCTGATTACACAAATTCTCGATGTATGTATGAGGAGTCGTCATTTGTTGCTCCACAATGGCTGCCTTCATCTAGCGTCAATTGTTAACTCTACCCAGTTTACCCTAATTCATCTAATAGGCTAGCCCATTCATTGAATACAATATTATTATCTATCACATGACTTCCTGTGTACGGGTATAAATACCACACCTTACAGGAAGTAAAGCATCTTTTCAGCTCTAGCCTGCACACTGGTTAGTCCGTGTCTTTCTTAACCATTGGTACCCACGCTGGGCTCAGGTGTGTCTATACCTAGGACATCACAGTTGGTGACGAGGCCGGTTCCATTGGTGAACTTAAATTATAAGCTTAAACTGATAGGTCTTCAACCACATTTCAGCTCCATATTTGTTGTAAGTTGCAAATTTTTTTCATTTGGCAATGAAAATTAGTGCTCTGAATTCCTATCAGAGTTTAAACTTTTTCAAACAGTGTAATTTTGTCATGGTAGAGCTGTATGGTACGAAAGGATAATAGTTAAATTTAGTACCTTAACAACTAGAACTGAAGTGGGCAATTGGATTCATTATGGTTAATTTTACCTTGGCAGTGTTCTAGAGCGATGCATTGGCGTCTCCGCACAGGCAGTACTATAAACCTGAAGGCCCGAAAAATGCGCTGCTAAATTAACTCTGGTAAATTCGATTGTGCCATTGCCCATATTCGGGCTGGTATGTTCCGTTGTAAAATTTAACACCATTGGTTTATGCTTAAACTTAGTGAAATCTGGTCTGTGCTGAGGCTTAGGCCAGAAGTGTTGTTTTATAAAACGTTGCAGTAATGGTGAACGTAAAAACATTTTTTCACAGCCTAGTTCCTTTTAAATTTAACTTGTAGGCAGTTAATTTATAAAACTAGGTAGGCTACAGTCAAGCTTGATTTATTTCTGTATTAAATAGTTGACGAGTAGTCTTGAGTTCTCCAGTTCAATTTTTGCAGGTTAAGCAGGATTGTAATTAAATTTAATTAAATTTAATTTTGAAGGCTTATGTCAAAGACAGGTGTCGGTAGCAAAACACCTGAAGCTGCTAAAAGTAGTAGCGAAAGTGAAACTGAAAATAATACAGTAGTGAACGCTAGCGTTAGTGAAGCTAATTCAAATTTAAATTTAAATTTTGAATCTACTAGTAGTGAAGTCGAAGTCATCATGGGCTCATCTAAAACCGCTGGTTTATTCTCAGAATTTGATTGCAAATCTGATACATGGGAGAAATACTCCAATCGAATCAGCTATTATTTTAAAGCTAAAGAAATACCAGCAGCCAAACAAGTGAATTTTCTAATGGCATCCGTATACCAGAAAATGTTTGACAAGATTCTAAATATAATTTCACCTGATTTACCAGACTCATTAACTTTTGACGAACTAGTTAAAAAAGCCTTAGAGGACATCGAGCCAGTGCCCTCAGTGGTATCTGAGCGTGTAAAGTTTTTCAGAAGGTGGCAAAAATCAGATGAAAGTATTGGGGAATATTTGGCTGCACTTAAGCTTATGACTAAATATTGTGACTTCACTAAAATTAAAGACATTAATAGCGAAATGATTAGGGATCGCCTAATTGGGGGGATCCATTCGGACGTCATTCAGCGCGAGTTGTTGAAGCAGACTCTGGATTTAAAGCTACAACATCCTTAGCTTTATCCTTGGAATCTGCTGAAACCGACCAAAGCGTTTTGAGAAGCCATTCAAGGGCTGTTAATTATCTAGCTAAAAAATCTAGCAAACTGCCTAGTAGGCCTAAATCCAATAGGGATTTTATTTGCTATTGCTGCGGCAAGTCCGGCCATGAGAAAACACGCTGCAGATATCGCGAGTATACCTGTGGCAGATGACACTGTTGGCCATTTAAAAACTATGTGCAGAAAAGCTAGTCATTATAACCGAACTTCAAAACCACTCGACCACTCTAAAGCAAGTTCTAGCACAAATTTTAAGGCTAGGCCACTGTCGAAACAGAAGTATAGTTACAAAACACGTGTTCATAAACTTAAACGAGATAGCGATACTAACAGTGAAAATGACCAGGATGTTGACACCGAAAATTCGTAGTCTGGTTCCGGGTCTGAAAGTGATTCAGATAACGACTATCTTGTTCTGAAAAATAATAGTCTTGGACTGAGTCAAGCTGCAGACCAGATTTCAATTCCCCTACAAACCAATAAGATCATAGTAGTAGTTAATTGTAAATGGAAATTGCCAGTCTTCCTAAATGGTTTCAAGCTTGAAATGGAACTTGATTCCGGGGCAGACGCATCCATTATTCCTATTGAGTGGCATCAAAAATATTTTGCGGACTGTCCTTTAAAGATCAGTCCGTATTCGATACACTCATGCACAGACGGAATTGAGAACACGATTTACACTGTGAGTCTGAAGGTTGAAGTTAAAGGTCAAATCGAACACTTGGATGCGTTAGTTTCAAAATTGTATAAACCTGCTTTAATGGGAAAGGATTGGCTTTCTATTTTTCGGGTTGATTTCCATCCATTTTATGACCTACAAATAAAAGTCAAACCTAAGAAAAGGGTAAAGAAAATTAAAACTAGTATTACACCAGTTGACACTTCCGAAATAGTAAAGGGTTTCCCTGAGCTATTTAGTGAAGGTATGGGTAAGTTTAAGAATTTCAAAGCCAAAATTCATTAAAAACCCGATGCAAAGCCTGTGTACTGTCCTGTAAGACCAGTTCCGTTAGCAATCAAAGAAAAGGTTAACCAAGAAATTCGTAGGTTGGTTGGCCCTGGAATTCTAGAGCCTGTGGAGACCTCTCAGTGGTCTACGCCCATCGCCATAGTTCATAAACCGGATGGTCAAATCCGGGTGATAGGTGATTACAAGACCACCGTGAACCCCCCAGCTGAAAGTCGACCACTATCCGGTCCGCACGGCCACAGAATTATTTAGCGAATTAGCAGGTAGTGACACTTTTTTCCTTATCGATCTTAAGGATGCCTTTCTGCAAATTGAACTCGATAAAGAGTCACAAGAAGCTTTAACAATAAATACACCCCTGGGATTGAGTAGATGGCTTCGCGTACCCCTGGGCCTAGCGTCCAGCCCTGGAATTTTCCAGAGGGTAATGACTCAAGTCACCAGTAAAATCCCCAAATGTCTCCCGTTTTACGATGACATCCTGGTGAGCGGGAAGGGGGTTGAACATGACAAATTTTTAAACAAACTGTTCAATGCTTTACAAGATGCACAAGCCAAACTTAAGATCGAGAAGTGCAAACTGTCGCGGCATGAATTAAAATATTTAGGCTAGGCAACATGATAAATGCAGAAGGCTTGCATACACTCCCTGATGTTATCGAAGCAGTCACAAACGCTCCTAACCCAACATGTAATCAAGAGCTACAGAGCGTTTTGGGTTTTGTAAACCATTACTCAAAATATCTATCTAATCTCGCTCAAATTCTGTCACCTGTTACACGTTTATTAAGCCCAAGTGTGAAGTGGGTTGGGGGGGGGGGGGGCAGAATGTGACCGAGCCGTGAGTAAAGTAAAAGAATTATTTCTTAAATCTAAAGTTCTGGTCCACTACGATCCGAAATTAAAGCTCAAACTCATTTGTGACGGCTCACCCTACGGGGTCGGCACGTGCCTCATGCAAGTCATAAAAAACGGTGAATCTAGACCGATAGCTTTCGCTTCACGTAAGCTAACTCAAGCAGAAATGGGCTACTCGCATTTTGATCGGGAAGCTCTCAGTGTGGCTTGGGAAGTGAAGCGGTTTCACGAATACGTTTATGCTCAGCGATTCATACTATAGTCTGACCAAAAGGCCCTAGTATTGATTTTTGGCCCTAAAAAAGGAAAACCGCAAATGGCAGCCGCCAGGGTTCAGCGTTGGGCAGTAATGCTTAATGTGTATGACCATGATTTTGAAAATATTCCCGGAAAGCTTAACTTAACAGCTGACGCTTTATCTCGACTTCCCTTACCAAATACCGAGGAGTTCGAAAAAACTGACGCACAGTACAATGTTCTTGCTTTAGAAACTGTTTCAAACCTACCAGTTTTGAATGAGACACTAGTGCTCTAAAGCAAACGTGACAAAATTCTTTCCAAAGTCTATCGCTACGTGAACCATGGCTGGCCAGAAAAATGTGAAATTACCGATCTGTTACCGTACTTCACACGCTGTACTGAAATCTTGGTTGAAAACAAAACCTTATATTGGGGTTGTAGAGTCCTGGTACCGACTGCCTTGCGGAGACAAATCTTGAAAGACCTACATAGCGCTCACTTAATCATAGTTAAATTGAAAAGTTAGCTAGACAAAAAGTCTGATGGCTAAGATAGACTCTGACATTGAAAACAAAGTTAGATCATGCCAAAATTGTCAAGAGTACGAAGATACTCAAACAGCTGTGCCCAAACACACATCGGAATATCCACTCAAGCCTAATGCTAGAATGCAAGCGGATTTTCTCGGCCCGATGGACAATTATATGTTTTTTATACTAGTAGACGCAAATTCAAAAATTCCTTTTGTGCATAAAATGAAGTCCACAACGTCCGCACGAGTTATTGACGAACTAAATAATCATATTGCTCAATATGGTTTAATGGACAGCTTAGTTACGGACAATGCTGCCCAATTTGTGTCCTCAGAATTCCAAAATTGGTTAAAATCCAATAGGACTAGGCACATGTCCGGCGCGAGTTGCGCCGTGGACCAACGGATTGTCAGAAATGTATGTCCGCAATTTCAACAGAGTCTACAAGGCCGCGCAGCCGTAGGGGTCTACTATTCAAGAAAGTATAAATTCTTACTTGTTGTCAGCACGTTTCACTATCTCTGCTACCACGCAAGCAACACCCGGAAAATTATACTTTAACCGAGAATTAAAGTCTCGGCTGGAGTTATTGTTCCCTGACCCTATTGCAGCCGTTCGCTGTAAACAATTACAACAAGTACAGAGCACACACCATCGTGAGTTGAAACTGTATCAAATAGGTGATAATGTTTGGTACCGTAACTACAGTACGACGAACGATAGGTTATAGTCTAAAGGAGTCGTAAGTCAGTTAGGCAATAAATCCTATATTATCGTTGACACAAACGGTAATACGATTCGCAAACATCGCGAACAGCTAAGATTACATACCAGTGAAAATGAATATCCTGAGCAGTCACCAAAAACACTTAATCCGACGGCGAAAAGCAATAATTCCGGCGTGAATAATAATAGGCAAAATGAGCAACACCACTCTTTTTCAAAACGCATGTCATTTGGCGGTAATAAACGTGAAAAGCCAAGTTCCGCTGACGTAGTTCCTGCTCGTAGATCTCTTGGCCAATCCAGAAAGTCAATTTCTGTTGCCGAGGGATCCAATCCACCAACCAATCAGCTTGGAAAAGCACCTGAGAATTTGCCTCGCAAGTCACCAGGTGGCAGGAAATCTCCAGCGAAAGTACCCCTCACACACGAAGTGAACGAGTCTACAAACGTGAACACCCAATCACCTTTGGGTAACACCAACAGCGCCTCTTCCGTAGATTTCACAAGCCAGAGAGGTCACAACCTTTATCAGTTGTGACATCACCATCCACTAAACAAAGATCACCAAAACCGAGTCATGCTAATAAAAACCCGAAAGGTTTTATCGCCAATTCAGGGCGAAATTGCTGCGCAACTTCAAAATCGACAAAATCGTACAAAAAGACTGCGAGGAGCTCCAAACAAACTCAATTTATATATATTTTTTAAATTTACCAGTCCGCACGGCCGGTAAATTCTTCTTCAACTTCTTCATTTTTCGTAGTAATCCGTTGCCCGTGAATTTAACGAAAATTCTTTTAAACTGTAGCGAGTAACGCCAACATGTCTGTCCCAAGTTAATCGTGCAGAGAATTGGCTCTGTTAATTTAAAAAAAAGTCTGCCTTTAAAATTAGATAAAAGTGTGCTGTATATTGTTGTTTGTGCGAAAAAATAATTTCACGGTTTTATCTCTTTGTTTCTCTTTTTGTATTTTCATGTTCAACGTTTCTTCAAACATCGGAACAAAAAATTGCTGGAGCAACCATTTCCACTCCGGTGTAATTCTAACAAAAGGCAACATCTGCAACCAGTCTATTTGGATGCCAGATGCCCACAGCAACGCTGTAGCGTTTCAGCTGCAGCACTGTTTGCTGCTAATAGGAAAATAACTAAAAAAGGCTACGTAGAACAACAACAATTAGAATTCGAAATGAACTTTACCAAAATTGCACCAGAAATGTAAAATTTAAAACTGACAAATTTTCAGCCAGTTTTAGAAATGTTAATTTTTTTTTCTAAAAACCTGAACATCGTAAGTTTTTTAATTTTGTAACCAGCTTTCAAAAAAGTGTTTAGTTTTTTTTTTCGAATGCGAAAACTTATGTATCTTCTTTCAAAATAGACAGCGAACTAAAAAAAATATCTTGCCTTCGTATTTTTTTTATTACGAAAAAAATAATTTCGTAATATTATTTTACTACGATTTTATAATCGTAGATTTTAGATAATTTTAGATAATTTTAGATTTTTTTTCTCGTTCTCTGTATTGTGGAGTCGTCATTTGTGGCTCCACAATGGCTGCCTGCAATCTAGCGTCAATATGTTAACCTTACCCAGTTTACCCTAATTCATCTAATAGGCTATCCATTCATTGTATACAATATTTTTATCTATCACATGACTTCCTGTGTACAGGTATAAATACCACTCCTTACAGGAAGTAAAGTGTCTTTAGCTGTAACCTACACACTGGTGTCTTTCTTTACCATTGGTGCCCACGCTGGGCTCAGGTGTGTCTATGCCTTGAACATCACAATATAATAGTGAGCACGAAGCGTGCCGCTGCGGACAGCGTTTCATACTGTAAAGAAATATTGGTATAAAAATAAGGTATCAAGTTCTCGTCTACTTCAGTTATTGCGTCGCGTCGCAAAAGAAGGTAATTTCCGTTTGCTTATGTTCTGGTCGAAATCAGGTTTTCTATGTTGCGGTATAATCACGTTGAATGGCGGCCGCTTCTAGCTTGTTGTGAGAGCGTTTTAACGTGTTTTAATAATTATAAAAAAAATAAGCGTTTGCGCACGTTTTCGTTATGATTTTCGCACGTTTTATGACAAAAGGAATCGATGGGTAGGTGAAGCAGCTAGCGTGCAAAGTAGTTATTTTAGATAATTACCCAATTTATGACAATGACAAGACAATTTTTGCTGCTGTACAAGACGATGGACAAATTTCTGAATACCGGTATTCGATGATTTGTCTTCGATTCGACAACACCGAAATGGACGCCATGTTGAATTTTGAATTCTCGCTGTGAATAGCTATTTAGTCTGCCGTCGTTTGATCACTGCTAGAAGCTGTTTTTTCAGCGAGAATAGCAAATTTTGGAAATAGCGTGAAATGGCAACAATGTTGTAGCAATTTTTTTAATGACTTGCGCTTTGTTCTTTATCCGTGTTGTTATTTATAATACATTTAATTTGTTGCCAATTACCGAATTCATTTAAGAGAAACGGGAAATTGAGTGAGTAACGGTTGCCTAGCAAATAGCGTTCGGCTAGCAAGATGGTCTCATTGCGTAAACGCGCCCTTATGTTAGTTTTCATCTCAGATTTGTTCATGTTTATTCTTTTTTTTCCTGCGTGAACTTGTATTTTTTCACACTTTCTTGAAATATTTATAAATTTTCAACCATACGGAATAAATGGCTGAAAGTGGGAAAAAATAAATAAAAGCCACGAAAAATAGACTAAGAGGGAAAAAAAACATCTGTAGAAAAAAGCCATGGGAAAAAAGCACTGTATAAAAACAAAGGAAAAAACAGCATGGGAAAAAGGCTCTGGAAAAAAGGTATAAATCGGATATTTTCTCCCCTCAAAACAGAAGGCGGACAAATTCCCCCCTTGACCCGGATGACCCGGACATTTTCCCCCTGGACTTTTTTTCCCACGCACTTTTTTCCCCCAAAGAAAAAAACATTAAAAAAATCAAACCATAAAAATAATTTCTTTATGTTCAGTTAATTGCGTCTATGTAGGCTATTAAATTTACATTAAAACCGACTAGTGATAGCCTGGACACATTACAAAGTTTCAAAGTAGTTGATTAAAACAATGTGTCAACAGACACTTTCCACCCTTTAAAAAAAAGTAGTTGATTAAAATGGTACTTACAATGAAAAAAGTAGAGGTGATGATTAGACCGTGGGATTCTCTGTATTCACATGCTTATAAAAGTTGTGATATCCACCCAAAACCAAAAGCCAGGGAAAGGCCACCAAGGTTAATCTTGTTAGCCAAGTTAATCGCACCGAATAATACTTTGGACGTTAAATGAAAACGTGCTATGCAATCTTCTAGTTTTCATTTAACTTTCGGACTATTAGCAGGTGCGATCAACTTGGCTAATAGGATTAAACTTGGCGGCCTTTCCCTGGTTAAATGATATCACTACTTTGAAAGGCCGACCCTTTTTGGAAACTTGGCGGCTTCTCTTACACCAGTTTTGGTTTTGGTTGGATTGTACTTCACAATGAAAGGCCATTGTCCAAATCCCGATAACCTAAAAGCGTATCCAACAATGTGTAGGACACGTTGCAATATTGTTTCACCACTGTTATATTTGGAACACAATTCATTCAGTCGTTTCTGAAGACGTTTGACTTTTCCGCTTTCTGTTTTGTGATGAGGGATGCCTGCGGAATCGCGTATCATTTAGGTCGAAGCACTTGTTTGGTCACATTGTGACACTCTTATTGTTTTCCAAATGCTGGGGGTGGTAATGACCAACTAAGTTATAATATCAATAATTCCAACCCTCATTTGTGTTGTTAGAAAAGTGTATGGGGGAAATGTCGGGGGGAAAGTGTCCAGGGGGGAATGTCCGGGTTGAGGGAGGAACTTGTCCGCTTTCATTTTTGACGGGGGGGGGGGGGGGGATTGGCGGGGGGGAAAAATAACGGGGGGGGGGGGTTGGCCCTCACCAATAGACACAAAA
>JAHWFP010112658.1:25027-45379 GCA_023313725.1 Lithobius niger
TACGTCATAAGGAATGGGGGGGGGGGGGGGGGGTTCGGCCCCCGATGCAGATTGGGCCCGGGGGGGGGGGGGGCGGGTGGCCAGTTGATGATGTAACCACCACTACCTCAGTAAAAGAACTAAAAAACGCACAAAAAAGTCCTCAGAAAAACTGTGGATGTACACGGAAAACCTCCCCTCGAGAGGATGGGGGTAAAGTTAGAAATGACACAATACTGGAGGGGGCTGGGCAGTTGATAACGAGGGAGGAGGCGGGGGGGGGTTGAAAATCGCCAATTTCTTGATGACGTATACGGCAGGGGAAACAGGTTTACATCTGTAGGGATTGCAAAAATTAATTGCTAATCACTGGTCCTAATGCATCACAAAACAATAAAATAATGTGTGATACCATTAGCTGAAACAAAACTTCTTAAAGTTTCAAGTTTGTCTTGTTATCTCACGAGTTAATACCACGTTACATGTTAAACTTTGAAAAATGCGCACAAAGACCAAGACAATTCCATCAATAAAAAATTGAATAGAAATTTCTATAATCTTACATTATAAACCAATATCTCATAGCAGAAGTGAAGCAACCGCAACGACGACACCCCCCCCCCCCCCGGGAGGGGGAACGATGAAAACGTGCGAGTATGTCAATTCTTTGGCTTGAAGTTGAAACTGGGACGTTGTTGCCCTGAAAAAAAGTTGAGGCAAATTGTTGCCTCGACTAACAATTTGTTCTGCGCGGCCATCGCAAAGGCATGTCTTAAATGACGTCATGCTAAGGACAGTTATTTTTCGTACGCTACTGGGAGTGGGGAGGGGCCTGAACGGGGAATGCCTGTTGGTGGGGCAATTCTTATGTTAAAGCCACTATTTGATTACGACATTGCTTTGCGGAGGGAGACGATTGACGGAAAGGCAGCACCGAGCAAATACTGGGAAACAACCACGGGTCAAACACATCCCCGGGCGAATCCGGGTACGATCCTAGTTTAAATATAAACTTATATTTAACTGTTAGTCGGTGGAACTGCCTTGTTCTTTGATATCTCTACTTAGAACATGAAAAGAACGTGGGTAAGATCAAAAACAGGTGTCTCTTTACGAGCACAAGTACAGTATATCATATAATTTTTTCCCCTATTTTTACAGATCTGCGTAAATTCTTGAGCAATACGCCATGTTATCAAGAAAGGTTGCCATTGATTTCCTCGAGAACACCTTGCATGTAAAGGATGTACAACAAAAACTTAAAAACGACAGATATATTCTACTAAGTGAACTATTTCGTAATCATTGTGCTGCAATTCCATACCAGGTAATAGCTTTGGTTATGAAGGTAATAAAGGCTTTGGTTATGATAGCTAAATAAAGGTAAATAGAAAGTAAATTATAGCTTTGGTTATAAAGGCTGCTTTAACTCTTAGGAGAATAACGCATGCAAGAAATACTTTTCAGAGAATGGCTCATGGCTATTGGCTAATACACAGTGCAACAAAGAACGAACGACAGATCAATTATGGTAGCTAACAGTGACGAAACAATCAACTAACGGCTGGGGTGAGCTAGAATGCTTTTATGCTGGCTCAGAAAATACTGCCCGTCAATTGGGCTAAACATCACCACTTTATTAAGAATTACATGAAGATAAACAGCTTTAATAGATGCTTCAAAAAGTATTTTGCGTCTTATGTTTTCTTCTATTGAATTCTGAAGTGATTTGTATCTGTTGGGCAACACATGGAACCGTTCTATTACAATCCGTTCACGTTGCCGCTTAACTGTAGTTATAGCTTACCCAAGGTTAGCTAAAACACTTTCAGTCAATTGTGTTTCCGGAAGCGCTTACACTGGCACTACTCAACCAGCGTTATCGCAAGGGATTCTGGGTAGGATTTCTCCAAACGTAAACAAACAAGATGGCTGCCAAAATGGGTCATCAAATGCCCCCGAAGCTAACATTTCCGAGCTACCGTTATTTTGATTTTAAATCTACTGTCAGTGGCTGATGATAAATTATTCAGCAATATAAAATACTCGTCCAAAAATATTACAACGTTCAACTTGCATGCAAGCATATTTGTGTAATTTCATCGACGCAAAATTTGTTGCATTGACTGCCTATTTGCTGCACGAGTGTTGTTTTCGCTTTGCATTAACAGTAGCGCTGTGACTTATCACTTGCGTAGCCGCGGCCAGTGCATCAACCGAGTTTCCACAATTTGGTGAGCCCAACCAAATCATCACGTGAGTTCCAATCATGGTTAGAAGAACCAACGTTGTTCAAGCTATGCCCATGCTCACTACCACTGAGAGCTCACTGTAAAGAGGTATTTTGAAAAATATGACTTGTTGCAAATTGCCCCTGCATAAACAAAACAGCTGATGAGCGGTTGCCATAGCGATGATCGCATTGTAGCGCCCTTTACAACGATTTACAGATAGTATATTTACCCCAGTTGCGCAATAAAATAACCGGAAGTATGCAAGCGTATTCAGCCTAAACACTCAACAAGACTTCCCATTTTACCTAGCTGAAAAACATTGTAACAAAATTAGAGAATTACGCGGAAAGTCAAACGCGGAAAGTCAAAAGGCGTTAACAACACACTAAAATGTCAAGTCGCAAATAGCATGTATCATTCAATCACATCGTTTTTGTAGCATGCATGCCATCCGACTTCAGCTACTGCACTTAGGCTTCAGGCTTAGGCTTAAGCCCGGTCTTCACGTGGCGTCTTAGTCGCCGGCGTCTTCCTTCTTTTGCTTTGGGGAAGTATGAAAACCTCGAAAAGAGTTGGGCGATTTACTGTGTACACACGGCGTCACTACTACTCCTTGTCGTCGGCGTGTCAACTGGTTGTCATGACAACAACTTGAATTTGGCGGAGTTTTCGTTATCTGCTAAAAATTTATGTTCCTATTGGTTAACTGGTCCCCCTCTATTGCCCGAAGGCAGGATTGTGTCGCCGAGCACAGCGTCTTTATCCATCCAGTTGGTTCAAGACGCCGTGCTCGGCGTTTATGTTGCTGACCTGGTCTACACGTGGCGTCTTGGGGACGACTACACGAATTCGGTACCCTAAAGGCAAACGAGGCAAGACGCCGGCGACTAAGACGCCACGTGAAGACCGGGCTTAAGGCTCAGTTTTCGCACTGAAGCTTCACTTCGCCGCAATCTTCCGACCGCCATAAGCCCCTCCCCACCACTGTTCCCCAACCCTAATCCCACCATCCTTCAGCTACTAAGCCTAATTAAACTCAACGTTCGAAAACTCCCCCAATGCAGAACCCAGACCCTGACCTTGCTTAATTTGTTCCTTCAATTCAAAGCTAACTTAATTCCTCAATTTTTTTTCCGTTTCTCTCAATTTCTTAATTCTAACTTGGCTTACGTCATCCAGCATTAGCGTTTAAGACATGTCAGCACTTGTAATAAATCACCTCCAACAACTGAACCACCCAATCTGGAAAGAATCGTTTTAACCATCTTGGCTTTAGTTATAAGTTTGATATTTTTCCCGTGATCTTTCCGTTCTAAATTTCGTCAACCCCACCTACTGGAAGACACAGGAATCCACCCTTTAAGAATTTCGCCCACGTCTATAGATTCACCTAAACCATGGGTTTATACACTATCACACTACGTGCTTCACGCCTAAGCCAACTCACTTCATCCATCTCGCCCAAATCCGCTCCAGCATTGACCTCTCTTTGTCGTTTGCTTAAGTTGTGTGCTGAGCATCTGGTCATAGCGATGATGAAGATTTCTTGCCGATTACTTGCAGATTTCTTGCAAAAAAAGTTAATAATTACACTACCTAAAGCAAACTAATTAAGGAGACTACATTATTGCTATTAATAGCTGCTAAAAAAAAACGAAATATTATGCTGCCTGGTCGAATCGTCAATGACACCAAATGATTTATCCATTGGGTAGACTTTTGATCAAGGTTGGTCCATGTTCTCTAAATCCTTCCTCCCCCCCCCCCCTTAAAAAACCATTGCGTTTATTGGTTTGGAATAAATAAATAAAACCTACTTTATCCGTCATTTTGCTTAAATTCACGTCTACTTAAAATGTGTATTGATGTTTATAGACTAAAACTATGGAATGTCAGCCGATATCTCGACTTACTTTAATATTTTGTATAGATGAGTGACAAGATTCGATATTACTATGTGCAAAAAAATGAATAATTTTTTTAACCTAAACCTTGCTCGCCCAGTTTAGAAGTTTAGGCCACACTTTTTTTTCAGTAACAGTAAAAATTGAACTTTTAGGGTGCAGTTATGAAATGAAATTATGAATGTTGTGCCTTTTGCTTTGAGTCTTATGTATGAGCCACGAAATATCTAATTTATTGCTGTATAAGGTATCTAAACGAAAGTATACAAAACTGAATGAATAAATGTTCTTACACCAGTACATTGTGGCTTGCTTTCTTATAAACAGGTTGAAGCATCCTTGATGGGGAATTAGTATATGATCTGTACTTTTACGTATCTTCATATCTGTTGTGTGTTGCTTTTTCGCTACCTGAGGCTTAAGTCATGCAATGATTATTGATTATTATCTTATGGGCTGCAGTTTACTAAGACATATCTAGCATAAAAGAACATTGTAAATACAAATTCAACCTATGTTTAGGGCGGATCCGTTTTCTGTTCCACGGAACCTGTTACTTGATGTGTGGTATAAATTGCTTGCCTCTATATTACTAATACTAACATTCTATAATTTCAGAATATGACGTTGCTGGCACAAGACCACGAAACAAGAAGAGTTCCACCATTTGAGAAAATTATTGAAGACTGTCTGGCTTTGAAAGGTGGCCCGTGCAGTGTACTCAACATCTTCTTAAACCTTCTACTCAAGGCATTGGGGTTCGATTCGGTCGTACAAGGAGCAACGATGAATTTGTTTCCAGACGTTCCCAATAATCATTTTGTAAACCTCGTTCGTAATGTTGAATCGCCAGAAGATCTTTATCTTCTTGATCCAGCTGCATGGTATCCATCTTACGAAATCATTCCACTGTACTCCATCGTGGATTCCTCTCCTGTTTACAAAAACGCCTTCATGGAATACAAATTCGACAAAACCAACAATCACTCGATCCACTCGAAAGAATACAATCACTCTCTTCACCCCTGATGAAAAAGAACCCGATTGGAAACCTCTTTATTTCTTTTCGTTGGAACTCCAAGAGCAGAAGGATTTGATAGCTGCAATTCAAAAGAGATACGACGAAAGAACGAGTGGCTTACTCAAAGCTTTGTATTTTTCTATTTATCCCAAAGGTTTAGCTGTTACGCTCAATCGTTTCAATCTACGAGTGTATAATGAAGCAACACTGGATAAAGATTGTAGAGAAATACAAACAGCAGGCGAACTTTATGAAGCGTTACATCCTTATTGGAAAGGAATTGACAGGCAAGAGATCATTTTGGCCTTTGATCATTTACCAACTAAGTTTGAACATTAAAAAAAGTAATGGGAATTATGTGAAGATTTGTGTCTAGTAAGTATTTGGTGTAATTTGTAAGTCTACCATTCACTTACAAGTATGCTTCGTCGAAACAGTGCATACAATTTAAAGATTAAAAAAAAATTAATAAGGAGGTTGTGATTTCTTTTCAATAAAACATTTAACGAAACATAAAAAATATAATTTGCGACTGCAAGGGAGATAAAAAAAAAACTATCGTTTTTGTTTCGTAGGGGAGGGGTGGGGGAATAAGAACCTCAATAAGAATATGTTTTTGTTCCAGAAAGGTCTTGTACAGAGTATAGAGAAAAGCCAAGATAGTGCCTGTATATGTGGAATGCCAACAAGGGTTTTAACCTCTAAAGTCAAACTATTCATCAATCGAACACAAACCAGCAAAGAATAACGTTAACGCATTAGATTTACTTCGCGATAGTGAATTTAAACTTTTCTCTTTTAATCCGTTAATTAGATGTAAAACAAACCAGACAAAAGTAAGTAAATGTTCTTCAAATAAGGTATTATCGTTAGAAATTGGCTAGATAGCTGATGGCAAATTGGCCCTCAGTTGCTGGTAAATCTGAAAATTTCCTTTTTAAAACCAGCAGTACCATTACTCTCGTATAAAGCCGTAAGGAAAGGACTTCACGCATGAAATTGCATTAGCCATTAACACAAACCGTATCGAGTTTGTAGACCGAGGGAGTGGGTAGGGGGGTGGGTAGGGGGGTCGGGGATGGACCACGGGAATGGGGTGGACGGGCTCGAAATAAATAAAGAAATAGCCACGGTAAGGGCGCGTTTATGCAACAACTCGCCTTTGCATTCTCGCAGCTAGAAGCTAGAAATCATCTGAAACTCCAACATTGCGGCGGTTTTGGCTGTGTCGACTCGGAACAAAAACATTCAATAATGCGAGTTCAGAAGCGACTGAGAAAATTTCGTCAGGAGGAATTCTTTATCTTATTGTCACGGATTATAAGATTTAGCGCATTTACTCAATCGACGTCGGATTCAGCTAATCCAGGTAGCGTCGTTACCATGGCAACGGCATTTTTGCCGTCGCGATTAAGGGCGCGTTTAAGCAGCGACTCGCCTTTGCATTCTCGCAGCTAGAACTCTATCGCGATGGCAAAGGTGACATTGGCATGGTAACAACGCTAATTGGATTAGCTAAATCCGACATCGTTTGAGTAAATACATGCAGTCTTATAATCCGTGCCAATAATATAAAGAATTCCTCATGACGAAACAATTTTCCCAAACGCTTCTGAATTCACCATATTTGCTGTTTTCGTTGCGAGGCGGCAGACATAAAACCGCCGCCATGTTGGAATTTGAGGTAATTTCTAGCTTCTAGCTGCGAGAATGCAAAAGCGAGTGGTTGCGTAAACCCGGCCTAAAATCTAGCTGCGAGAATGCAAAAGCGAGTCGGTGCATAAACGCACCCTTAAACATAATAATAATAAGACAAAATAATAATAATAAGACAGAATAATAATAATAAAAACAGCTTGAAGCTGTTACAACATTAAACAAATTGTCAAGTATTTTATAACTAGCATGCCCCAAGAAAATAATACAAATGAATAAAAAAAAAAAAAAAACCATAGCGTGTCGCTGATCCCTCGACGTTGTTGTGAAGCTGTTCTCTATCTTTAGCTTGTTTTTTTTGGCCAGTGGGGATCTCTTCATGCGTCTTTTTCTTTTTTTTGTGTGTGTGAATGAGGTTCGCTCTTCGTGAGTTCTACCCGAGTTGACATATGGCAGGCAGATGCCTTTTATTTCTGTCCCTCCTACGTGCTTGGGTTACTCAGAAGGAAAATCACTCTCTTCTCCTGCTTTCAGTTCAACATTTCAGTTGAACATAAGAGATAACCTTTCTGAACAGGTAAGAAATTCGGGAAAGACAGAGGGGGAAAGGAGTTGTTAATTCGGAAACTGGTAATACAGTAATATAGATGCAGTAACTTCCGATGCTTTAGAATACAAATTTTGTGATTTTGTGATTTAGTGTATTTTAGGGGGTAACGTACAAACGGTCTTTTTACGCCTCTCTCCACGTCCGCTCCCCGTGAATTCAAGTGAGCTAATTTGTTGCGTCTAAATACAGCTTAAATAATATTTTCACGTTGAAAAAAATTAAAAACAAGCTGTTATGTATTATTACCAGTTATGAACTGTAACAATTTAGTTACAAGTTCAGCTTTCATTAAATCAGTTGCTTGAGTGTCTGTTATCACGAACTTGAAACCAACGGAAAGTGTAATGAAAGCTCTCTTGAATTAGGCAAACAAGAAAAGGGTATGCAAAAATATAAAAACATTGCACGTTTTAAAATTGGCTTTAAAGAAAAATATTATTTTACCCCGGATAACTCTGGCTATGGGAGCTGTTACACCCCCTGCCTGCACCCCCAAAGTCTGCCCAGCCTTGGATTAGAGACTGGTAACTTGGGATGGGTGCTAAGCGAACGGATGTATTGAAACGGATACAGGGAACAGAATTGGTTTAGGGCTTAATAGGGATGGTATTTCCTATACCTCCGCCTCGAAGGATACAGCAGTTTTCTTTCGCCAACGAACCATCACAAACACACCGTTACGAACGCAAATCACCGTGAAATCAGACGATTATTGTATAGGACGAACATTACGGACTTTATAGTCCGTTAGGGACTAATAAAGTAAATACGTGTTTTATTTTTAGTGAACATTTCTAAGGTTCACGACAATTATTATTAATTAATTTTTAAGTATTTACATTTAATTTAAGACCCGCATTTAAAACTTTACGTACTGCAGTTGCTACCGCCACACTTCTAATATCAGCGGCGATTAGGTCTAACGAATTTGGGTGGAAAGCTGTTGCTGGCTGGTTGTTTTGTCATCATGGTAACGAAAGGGGTATTGGTTACCATGAAGCGTTAAGTCACCATGTGCGCTGCCGGGACACCGAACCATGCCTAACGTGGCTATCAGGTATACATCGTATTTGTTTAAAGCTGGTTTCGGCCTACTAAAATGTACTTCTATCGTACTTACGTTATGTGGGGAAGATCAGAAACCAGACGATTCGCTTGTAAAAACAACATGGAGGGACGAAGCTGACAATTTAATCTGATAAAATACCTTGTGCTCGTTTTATCCGTTTAAAGGAGGCGTGATTGGCTGGTGGCTGCCATTTACTGGCTTTCCATTGGTTAATTGCAATTAGAAAATAATTATGAAGGCATACTTTCAAAGAAAGAAAATATTATTTTAAACATGTTACTGAAAATAGTTAAAACTGTGTTCTTTAAACTTTATTTGTATCGAGAACAACGCTTTTTCATTTTAGAAAGCGTTTTAGCAGAAATAGCCTACATAACAATGAGTATCAAGTAAATACTGAAAGTTATATAGGAGTAAAGGAAACAATAGCACAAGACTGAAAATCGTACACTAAAAACAGCTAATATTCGTTAAGCCATTGTTATGGACTTTTTATTTGAGCTAATGTGACCGTAACTCGTGAATTCTGGATCACAACTCAGACCTTCCTACCATCTGAGCCGTCTCCGCAATTTTTTTTTTGTATATAAAATTTGTTCAGATGGTGGGAGCTGAGTCTGGAATTAGCTGGTTCGAGGCCCAGTCACGTCACCTCAAATAAATAATAAATGTCAATAACAAAGGCTGACCGAATTTTTTGCTGTTTTTAATGTATGATATTCTCTGTCATGCTATTGTGTTTCCTTTACTCCAGTATTGTCAAAATTGAACTACCAAACCTTGTAAATACTTACAAGATGACGGGACTTTCCCACCAGAAGCCAAAGATCTTTTTTGAAATAGTGACT
Source organism: Lithobius niger (assembly GCA_023313725.1). Classification (NCBI taxonomy): domain Eukaryota; kingdom Metazoa; phylum Arthropoda; class Chilopoda; order Lithobiomorpha; family Lithobiidae; genus Lithobius; species Lithobius niger. Next base: position 34,349 of record JAHWFP010112658.1, read on the forward strand.
TCCATAAATGCCCTTTTTGGAACCTAGAATTGTGTTTTTTTTTAATAGTTTGGTTGTTTCCGTTTTTTTTTTTTACCAAGCACTTTTTAAACTTTTTTTTTTTAGTTCGATGTTCAGAGTGTTGATGTTTGTGATGTGGTTGGTGCTCAGGGACGTCTGGCTGAGACCAAATTATTTCTAGGAATTATTTTCAGTAATTACGCCTAGTAAATAAAAAAAATTATAACCCACTATTTAAAAAAAATAGAAAATACAAATTATCATCTATTTTTGTCGACCATTTTGCCACCACGAAATCAGTGTCGAGTACTCGTCCCTCTCCTTCGCTCGTACCCTGCCCGGTAAAATTCCAGCAAAGGCAACTGGCTGAGCCTAACCGACAATAACAGTATAGGGACGGTAACTGATTGGTAAGTCGACAAAACGGTTAGCCGATTTTTTTTACTACCTGGAAATAATTTGTTTTTATTAGCCAGAAATAATTGGGTTTTATTGTTTATAATACAATAAACAATAATTACTAGAAGTAGTTACTAGAAATAATTTATTAGAAATAAATTGTTTCCTAGCTATTGTAAACATCAACATCAACGATTGGTTCGTTACACAGTTCGTCGATAAGCATACCAGTTTATTTTTTTTATTTATTTAAAAAATTTTCAGTTCAACCACCAGTATTTGCACTCTGTGCCAAGCGTATACCAAAGTTTTCGCACGCTTTGCCGTTAGTATACCAGTGTTTATTTGGCCGTGCAGTTACCAGAAATTAAACAATGGTTCGTCGCGATAACAAAATTGGCTAACGTTAGTATAATTATTAATAAACCTGCAGTCGCAACCATAACTAACAATTGTTATAAATTCTATCTAAATGTAGACCCCCACCCCAAACAACCAAAGAATCCAAAGTTGAAAAAATAATATGGCTTTAAAGTCCTTCCACCCAAGTCCAATTGCAAATCCAAGCGCACAGGCACTGTAACACTACTCCCACTTCTACGCAATTTCGGCGGCAAAACTTTCGATTGTTCAGAAGAACTGTAGAGATGTATTGGTTCTCTCAGAAGCTGAGTTTCATTGTCAAGGTAGCAACGAGTCCAGTGGGCTGCTTTACTATGTAGGCTGTTGGAGCTTCGTTGACGGTTCGCGGTTTTGCTGCTTGCTCCTCTTGCTCCTCTGCGTGGGGTGCTGTTGTCATCTTGTGTGGAGTGCTTCGTGAAGTGGCAATCCCAGAATTGTGTGCACAGTGGAAATGTTGGGGGGATGTCAAATAGTTTCAGTGAATGACGCTCGCGTAATGTTCTACCTGCGAGGTGTGCTTCGTTGTCTGTCAATCCCGAGATTTTTTACACAGTGGGAATGTTGGGCTGGTGTTCCAAGTGGTTTCATAGTGGCAATGCAGTCTACAGCTCGGACTTGTATCGATGGGTGTCATCCACGTATTGTTCTACCTACGGTGTGGCGTCGGAACTAGATTTATGGTGACATTATGCGCTTACAATTACGGTTAGGTTAAGTAGGGTAAGGTAGGTTAACATTTTAGTGTATGGCTCTGTGGGCCCGTTAGGACTTAAATAAAAATCAAATCAAATCAAATCAAATTTCAGTGACAATGCAACGATTGTAGTAATGGTGCATCTCTGCAACGTAAGTATGAAAGACAAAAAAAATTGAATGCGAGTGACTAAGCTTATTTTAGCTCCCAGGATCCAAGTTTTCCGAAGTATGACGTGCTGCAATGTTACCTGATGTACTACCGGACGATTTAATCCTCAATCGTAGATGATCAATGTGTTTACGCAACGTCACATCCCCAGAAATGACGTCATCATATCGCAAATTGTCTCTTCTTGCTTTTACATTCCGCGAGTCCAGTGGAATTTTCGAGTCAGAACGATAATTGTTTTCGCCAATTTCGAAATAACAGCAATATTTATGCAAATGAAGCAGAACTTTTATGTCTTGTTTCTTCACAGTGTCTTGCGTGTTGTGAATTAAGAGTTGGAATTTTGTATGCACGATTCTACCGAGGAACATTTTAGAATGTTTCACCAGTTACGAATTCCGGAAAAGCAGCAATTAAATAGTTTAGTACTGTTACTTCAAATATTAAACCAGCGGTACGGCTAGCTTTAAGTGACCTTTCAAATTACATAACTGTTATTTCACATTGAGCGTAAACGGCTAAAATTACGGCACGTTTGTATTATGACATATCCCACATTGATTTAGGTACTGCGTGAACTCCCTTGACACGAAAATTGGTCTTATTATCTGATTCTTATTATGATTCTTAGCACAGGCTTCAAGGCATCGTCAAGTTATTTGGAGAATAAGCGTAAGATATATCTTTCAATAAAATACTTATCACAACTGGCAAGCTTGCTAAATAATTCTTCAGATATTGGTGCAGGAAGATACTTTACTTCCAACTCTGGGGTAACTTTGCTGCTATAGTCACCGACTGTAAAAACATCACTGTTAGGCTTGAAAACAAGCACAATGGTAATGGCCCATACTCCATTGTCAATGGGTTTAAGAATACCCTCACGCACCAAACGCTAAACTTCAGCTTCAACAGCGAGAGGCACAGGACAAGCTTTGAAAACTTTGGTTTGGCATCAGCTTTAAGTTTGCCTTCCCAATCAGCCTCACCCAAACAAAGCAGGCTGATTTACAGGAGCAAATGTTGCCCTCATAAATTCATTTTAGTCTTCTGTATAGCCATACTGGCTGAGAAGACTATTGCAACGACTTTGTCCGTCCGTCCGTCCGTCGCCTTTTTCAACTTCGCAACGGTACCAGATATCGACGACCACTGTTTACAACGTTAGATTCAGTGTCAAAAGTTAGTTGAAAAGCATGGCAAATTAAAATATCGTTACTTCCTTATAGCTAATAGACTTCTTCGATGTAACTAAATTAAATAATAACATTTGATCGTATAATTGAAATCCTAAGGATAACGCTGCAGTCGTAATGAACAAAAGCATTTTAGCTTCGTTTAAAATAGTCAAGTCGCAATGTTGCATGAATGAATGGGCTTACCATCGAACCAAATTCTCCATTAGGCCTATCTGCTACTTATGAAATTAGAACTACATTAAAAAAAATTAGGCGTAAAAATGAATATTAGGCCTAAAATCACGTTACGACGGCAACGTCAAGTTGCTACGAGTTACTTCTGGCTTCATCAACAGCGTCTCTCTCGTCACTTTCCCACTACCACTGATCTATATAGGCTACGTTGCGTGTTACGTTTAACACTGTAACTGTGTGCCCGAAGGAGCACCGTGTTGTAAAAATGAATAGGTGTACTATACAAATCAAATCTCCGTAGGCTGCTACTTACGAAATTAAAGCTCCACGTAATAATTAGGCCTAAAGGTTTACAAATAGGCCTACGCTTAAAATCTAAAATAAGCTTAAGAGCTAACACATTTTTAACCGGCAGTTCTGATGGTTACTGCATTTAGATTATATAATACAGATAGCTGTTGCAATGCGTGATAGAGGTGTGCGCCTTACCAGTGGTAGTGGCAGAACCGGACAGAAGACATGATGCGACTAGGTAGTCGCTCTAGCCGCTTGTTTCCCACTGAGATTAACTCCTTACACTGCGCCTTACCAGTGGTAGTGGCAGAACCGGACAGAAGACCGGATGCGACTAGGTAGTCGCTCTAGCCGCTTGTTTTCCACTGAGATTAACTCCTTACACAAGAGCTTTAAATGTCCTTTTATGCCGCAAGCTGAGCACTTGTGTGCTTAATACTTTCTCAGCACGTAGTGTCCAGTATAACCATAAACCACGTATTTCTTTTGTTTAGGATGCTTAGATACCAGTTTATGAGTTGAGGAATTTTGGAAGCATGCAACATTTAACTGCTCTTTCGAAAGCTAAAGGAGTTCACATGCTTTCTGAAAGGTAAATTCTTCAGGCTTCATAGACTTAAGCTCTTTTTACGTATCCGAGCCACGCAACCCAGTGGCTATTGGTTGTGAAGTACTTCTTTAAGTTAGTCGCAAATTCACAATGAAGCGATAAACACTTTAACTCGCTTATGTAAGTCGCTATGTTTTCTCCTGAAGCTTGATCCGTTTTCTGAAATGCTACCCTTTCAGCAATAAAACTCGGGGTATAGCACTTATTATCCTCCAGCAATTTGTCTGTGCAATTGTTAAATGAAGAGACTTTACTTTACGTTGGGTCCTCTGCACTCCAATGCTTTCACTTGTAAGGGCGAAACAATTTGACAAAACTCAACTTTGTCACTTTACGTTTTCGTATGCTGAGTTCTTATGACGGAGTAAAGTTAATATGTCGAGCCTAGCCTAGGCTAAACGTTGTCCTAAGCCTGACGCCTAACAAGTATTTTCTGCTCTAAACCTGAGTGTGAGTTTACTCCTCACATCTGTCTGCTCCAGTTGTGTGTTTTCTATTGCCTTATGTTCTGGCGAGAGATGATACAGAACCTTCTGGAAGAATTGTGTAGAGAAAGTCGGAAAAATCTCGAATGGCTGATGCATTAGCCTTGCCTAGTGAGAGGGTTAGATAGCACTCTTAGGGACCGCTAGGCAATTGGTGATGGGAATGTAACGCGTTGTACAGGTCATGCATCACACTCCTTCACCCTTAGTACATAATTATGTTGAAAGAACACCATAATTGTTTTTTAATTTATTCCAGGCTAAGCTAGTCAAGTTTTTAGTCATATATCAAATTAGCCAAAAAGAAAAGTAACCCGAAGCCCAATTTTTAGAGTTAATTATAATGTTAATGGTTTCCTCCAAACCGTAAGACGTCGTTTCGCAATTAAAAATAAAACTAGCGCAACCATTTAATTTTAGAAACATTAAACCTTATATTAAAAAATAACACGTTTCTCTCCTTAAACCCTGCAGAGTCTCTATGTCTGGCAAACCCAGAGATTGAGAGTAGTATTCCCGGACTTAGTTTTTCTATTTATTATCGAGAGCATGCATCCGTTTTGCCCCTCTGTAATTCAGTTTGGTGGCAGTGTCTGAGGTCCTTTACTGTTTCATAACCCTTTTATGCCAGAATTAATTCTGGTGAGTTTAATTCCCCGAGTAAAACGAGCAGCATTTGCCCAGTTGTTTGCATCCTGATCTCCAAACCAAGTGACTGTCAGTTCGAATCCCGCGTCTGACCAAACTATCGCATTTTAATTCCATGCGATAGTTTGGTCAGACGTGGGATTCGAAAATTCACAAATGCAGTCACTTGGTTTGGAGATGAGGACGAAAACAACTGGGCTGTTGCTGCTCATTTTACTCGGAGTCCCTGGGACCCCTCACAAAGTTTGTGGCATGCCTGTGAACTTACTGTTTACTCCATCTTGTAGCTGTTGCCATTCGACTACTACGGGCATAAAAGGGTTATGATGGGCTAAGAAAAACATGGTTTAAATAGTTGGGTGGAAGGATGGTGACGACGGTGGGGTGGTCACTATACCACACTATCCGACCGCATACCACAACACAGAACGTTATGCTGACACTGACAGGAATGAACGGTTAAGGACAGCAATTGGATTTCAATCTTATGATGACAGGAAACGTGGCCTTGGCGTGTTTAGAAAGGACCGTAGACAGTGGCACTTGATGTAAGGGGTGAACTGTCCGCGACTTTACCTGAGGCCACAACCAGTCTAGCAGTTTGCCAAGTTCACATGCTAGTACCTTGATTCCAGGCATTTGACATGGTGAAAGTCGTGCTTGCACTTGGGCAGGGTGGAAAATTCTCCTAGGTAGTTTGGTTCCTATTCGGGCAGCACTCTGGCTTCTGTGGTTCAAGTTCAAATTCATATCATTCAGCTCCAGATGGGGGTCCATAGCACAGGTGTAGGCTGAGATGTCATGACCCATGTTTCGTACCTAACTAATACATGCTACTGGTGTGATGCTAAGAGTTTCCCCTTGCCTCCTTGGCAAACACCCTTCCTTGGTCATGGTTTTCATTGGCACACATACTGCGGCAATCTTACACAGTTAAGTCGCCAACACGGACATATATCCTTCAGACTGTTTCGTCATATGCACATCATTACATGATGTATGTAATAACCTTAGGCCGGTAAGACTTGCCAGTTTGGATGTGGGAGCTACATGTGTTGACAATGCAGTGAAATCTTGTGACCCATCGATCACCTCATTGGCCATCTCTTCAGGCTGGTCTATCACCTTTTGCCATTGAAGTGAACCAATTGGTTATGACCTCTGTCCTGACCTGCCTGGGCTCTTCCACCACTATGCACAGCAAGGTTTTTACTTGGTCAGTCCAGGAATATGTCGGCTACATCCGAAGGTTCGTCACCCACTCCGGTACTGGTACCCTCACTGTTGCTCTCGAGTTTGTGTCCAATGCCTACGATACCCTTCATGAGGCCTCATTGATCCACCTGGCTCAGAAGATGGTATTTCCGGTGATCATAACCACGGCAGCAGACCAGTGGGTTAGCAGCTTTTTCCCAGGAGGATTGGTCATATGTTGCTCTAGTGCTCTCACTTGAGTTCCATCAAAATTCAGCATCCATTAGAGAACCCGTGCCCAATCGTAATCAAGGTCCCAGGCCTGGTAGTGGGCATAATGAATGGTGAAAGGGTACAATGCCCAGTTCGAGCTTTGCGTACCTACCCGGAATCCACGTAGTTCCTACCTACTACACAACCATTTCAAGAAAGTGCCATTCCTGGGATGCTTCTTTTTTCCTTTCTTGAACGACTCGGTAGCCCCATCTTCTCGGCGTGCCATCCTTCAAAAGTGTAAAATATGGAAAGCATGGATGGAAAATATGGAAATATGGATTAGGAAAATAAAAAGCCATGAGTGCTACAAAACAATTCTGCACAACGTTTCGAAAAAGTTCTTTTTTCCCCTCATCATTGTAACCCTGCGTAGATAGCAATGAAAATATGTGGAGTCACCTGATGATCCTGTTATTCCCAATCAATTACATTTCCTTGGCACATGAATTGAAAGCTTTTCGGTCATCCAGTGCATTTTTCCAGTTGGTGTTCCTTTGGGCAAAATTATTTTCCAAGAATTAATTTCAGCTACTGTATTCGGGATATTAGTAAAGACGGTAGGTTTGGCGGTGTAAGGCTTGTCCTCGTTCACCCATGTTAAAGCCGAAATTTCGATGTTAATTTCTTTGCCGTCTTTCAACATTTTCGTATGAAATTTCGTATGTAAGCTTTGTGGGAATTAACGAACACGTATACCAATTTTTATTAATTTCCGATTTGTCACATTGGAGATCAGGACTTCATCTGGAATTGTGAGTATCATTTTTGTCTTATATGATTACGATGGGGATGGGGAACTTCTTTGGACACGTTTATACAATGGTCTCTACAGACTAAACCATTTGCCAAAGAAAGCTAGTTCTTAGCTCATTTCAAAGCCGTGCCCTTTATAGAAATAGAAATTTCAATTGGTCGTTCCGTTCCAGAGTTACGTGGCCCTGAACGACCCGTTTTATTGTTATACATTGTTTTAAACATTGTTTTTATGCAACAATGCCCATCAGCAAAAAAGCCAGACGCAAGGCGTAGACTTAAGATAAGTTTGAGTTTGAGTTTTATTATAAGGAACCTCGGCCCGAAGGCATGCATTCCTACAGAAACCAAACTGGCTTATACCACACTCACACATACACACTACACTTTATATCCTCAGCATAATACAATGGCAACTAGTTATGAACAAGAGAAGTAGACAGTGGGGAAGAGCAGTAAGACAGAGTGGAGCAAGAAGGAGCCAGGGTCATACTCGAATCCCAGTGTCTTTTACAAACCTTTCCACTGCACGGAGACGCTTACACACACCTGTGCGAACACCGAGGGAGAGGAGGTCCCTCATGTCTTGGTCATCCTAATAGTAGTGGACTTCCGCGTGTGCAAATGAAGAGCCCCGCATTCAAACAGAAGATGTTCTGGGGTCTGTGTCAGTCCGCAAGCTGGGCAGTCCGGTGATACCACCTAGCCCACCCTGTGTTGGTGGGCAAGGAGAAGGGAGTGACCTGCACATAGACGAGAGAGTGTTGTACTAACCCACAATGGGGGGCTATCAAGGGGGGATACTTCAAAGCAGTTCGGTTGAATGCGATATAAAGTACGATCAGTGGAGGCTATACACCATTCTTCATTCTATTTCTTCAGAAACCAGGCCTGAGGCACTGGATGCTTCAGCACAGGGAGGGAAATCGGAGAGATGACTTCCATGCACTCTTGACAGACCTCCCTAACAAGGCCGTCTGCAAGTTCATTGCCCCTGACACTATTATGCCCCCTGACCCAAAGCAGGCGTGCAATCCCGAGACCGGATGCAACACGAAGTTTGTAACAAATCTCAAAAACAATAGGTTTACTGAGATCCAGAGACTCATCAGCACGGCGCAGAGTACTCAGTGCCGACTGCGAGTCAGTGAAGACTGAAGGATGCCAGGTCTGCATTCAGGGCCAAATCTGAGGCTACGGAAATGGCACACAGCTCAGACGTAGTATTGGAGCACACTCCCTGCAGTTTGCGACTGTGAAAGATTTCAAGGGAGGGAACAACTATTCCTATGTCCCCCAGTTTGCTAACCCTGGTGAAACGACGCATCACAGAAAATCTCGCAGTCCGTGCTGCATGCTTGGAAAACCTCAACTAACTTTGGGCACCACACCCAAGGACTGTACGCAACAGTCCATGCTACCCTCAGTTGCTCTATGGAGGATACCCTCTGAAGCCAAAGGGCTGCCACCTAAGGGGACCCAAGGCACTCAGAGCCACTGGAGGCAGGACGGAATAATCCCTGATAATCTGCCCCACGCTGTCACTCGGGCCCCTGCTAACATTTCGCAAGCCCAACAAGCACAACAGCTCAACAGCTCTGACATGCAGGGGAGGTTCACAGGACTTCACCCAGAGAGCCTGAACCGATGTCATCACCAGACATCCCGTGATCACATGGAGACAGTCATTGACCGCCATCTGCAGAGTCTTGATGTGCCTCTGTGCCTGACAAAGAAACGGAAGGTGATAATCGAGAGTTGTCCATACAAAAACACTGTAGACAGCAAGCAGAGGACCATGTTTCATACCTTTAATCCTGGAAAGGCACTTGAGAACCGAAGTTCTCAACTTTATCCGCTCACGTAGAGACGCTGTGTACTGAGTCCACTCTAGTCTCTCATCTAGATACACACCAAGGTAACGCACACCTGGTGCTTGTCTACAACTGTCCCTCCTACACAAATAGAAATAAGAGTCGCATGTCAAACCCTAGACCTAATGAAAACAACTAGCTCTGTCTTTGCGGGAGCAAGAAGAAGTCTCCTGTTGGCAAGAAGCGATGAGATACGTGCAACAGCGTCTTCTGCACTCCTGTAACAGGATTTGCGATCGCTGCCAGCAAACAACAGTGCAACATAGTCTGCATAGCAGACAATGTTGTTTGCAACTCCAACCTCAACCAATTAATTACGACAGCAAACAGAAGAGGACTAAGACAGCTTCCCTGTTGGAGCCCTCTACCTGAACTCGCCGTCGCAGACCAAGAACCACTCACTCTTGTGGCATACTGGCGAATCCCCAGGAAGAGCACAGATCACATCAGGTAGTCGCTGGCTGACTCCCATGTTGACTAGGCTGTACCGCACCCACTCAACCTCAATAGTATCATAAGCAGCCTTTATATCTAAAAAAAAACCGCCACTACTGTCAGCCCTTGGATCCATGACTCATAGATGTCTGCCAAGAAGTACATTACTGCATCTTGAGTACTGCGTCCAGCTCGATAACCAAACTGAAACAGGGCAATGCAATTGTGATATTCTAGATGCGACTCCAGTCTTTTAACAATCATCCGCTCATAAACCTTGCGTAAATTAGAAAACTGCGAGATCGGCCGATAGTTCATCACTTGCGACCTAACCGACCCTGGTTTATGAACAGGAACAATTATGGTGAACAACCAGGCAGCAGGGATCGGTTCACCCAAAAAGATGGCTCGAAGGAGAGCTACTCCTTCCCTGACTGCAGACGAATGAAGGCCATGGAGAGCCTTGTACGAAATACCATCTATTCCTGCAGCACTGCTATCCCAACACTTGGCTAAAGCCAAAAGAAATTCAGACTCATCCCACAGGAAATCTACAGGAGAGTCTATGGCAGCACTTCGTCTAGGAACTGGAGGTTGTAGGCCAATTGGTAGGGTATACACGCTAGCAAACCTCTCACAGAAGGCATTGGCCATTGCCTCACCTTTCAGAAGAGTTTTAGTTCATTCGTTCGGATCATAAACCCACATTTGGGATATACGCGTCAAACTCCCATTCACCACTTGCCAGGCCTTGGTGAGGGATGCAGCTGAACAGACCTGACCACATAGTCTGTCAGGGTACTGATCTTGCTCTCTGCAAATGATATAGACAGACTCCTTGGCTGTTCCTCGATATTGAAACCAGGAAGCATCTCCAGGATGGCGCTTCCAGCACCTGTACTCCCTCCTACTGTCACGGACAGCCAATGAGCACAGAGAAGTTCACCACACTGAATGAGTTTTCGATCTTGACACCACAACTTTATTCGCTGTCATCCATTCCTCCAAAATCCCATTGGAAACACTGGGCTTGGTCCTCTGCCACTGACGAGGAGAACCACACCCTCCCAGGGGCAGTAGGATCACTAGGGAGTGGTCACTGCCCCTCTGATCATCGGACACGCTAAACTGGAAAAACTGAAACAGTGAATTTTGGAAAAATAATTAATATTCCGTAACTACCACGAAACCTAGTTTAGGAATTTACTTGTTTAGTACCATTAGTTTGTACCATTAACAAGTTTTTGTTTTTTTTGTTTTTATGACTTTTATTTTATTTTTAATAAGTGTTAAAAAATTCTTATTGTGATATTCTAATGTATATAACAAATAAAAATGTAATTTTGTATACTGTTTTTGCAATTTGCACATACAAGCTTCTTTAGCTTCGTGCTCCTTTGTTTTTCTGACTTTCTATTTTGTA
>JAHWFP010112659.1:7631-23876 GCA_023313725.1 Lithobius niger
TCGAAGTTTTTAAGCACAGTTTGACTTTCGGATTGCATGGAAACAGATCTTTTATAAATATCTTTTGGTTTTTAATAGTAGAGCAAGCTAGTAGCAACATTCGGATGGGTCAGTCAGGTTTTGCAGAGAATTAAAACAAAACATATATACACAAAAATTCGTGTCCGGTGATTGCCGATGTCTGTATATTTTGGACTAGTGGTAGCGTTTTGGGGGCAAAAGATTATTATTAAGCATGCATAAAAAGACTTAATATATTAGCTCAGAGAATGCTACAACGCATTTAAGTTTGAGTAAAATAAATAACATCAAAATTAAAGGACAGGCGACGATCGCTGTGGAAATTTTTCATAAAGGTTGCAGCTGTTCAACACAATAAAAAATATCACACTTACAAAGTTGTCTGTACAATTAAGTAGGAGGTTAAGTACCTTCGCAGAGGAAGCCCCTCCTATTAAACACTATGCTAATGTCTTTGGGCTTTTTGTCCTAAAATAAAAGTGATACAAATAGAAAATACAAGTTACAAGTTTTGATAATGGCGGCCATGATGAAGGAGCGCTGCGGTGATTTTGGAGTGGTTTTTAATTGACAATATTGAGAGTTCAGGATAGAAATCTAGAAGTTTGGCTTCCTGGAGACTTGGGTAATGTGTCTGGCTATTAAAGGGTTCCAAGATGGGCCGTTTCTGTCCATTATACAAAATATGGCTGATGATCAAAGACCGAGGTCTTTTTGGCGTTTGAAGCGCTCAATAAAAAAAAATGTACCACGGGTTTTTTGATCTTTGGAGGTCGTGTGTCCTCTCCAATCGTTTTGCGGCAAGCCGACATTACATCGGCCGCAATCTATGTGAAAAATTTCCACAATGTAGCGGCGCTTACAGGGTCTTGAGGTGCCTACTGTCTATAGCACCGACAATCTGGCGTACTTGTGGTTACTTTAGATAAGTTCATAAGCTGCGGTTTTTACTTTCGCGGAAAAACAGCATAGCGTGTCTACTGCACGGTTAGGAGAAGAGCGTCAGCGTCCTACCTAAGTTATGAAGACCTATCTAATCATGGTTCACTGCCACCACGATGGCTAATTAATCTAATTTGCCTACTTCGGAGTTAGAATAAAAATGGTTTTGTAATTAAAATAACCCTTGCAAATTAAATTTGACTTAAAGTCAAAATTGTTGTTCAAAACAACCTTCTTTTCTGTTTTAATAAAACATGACAAGATTTTTACACACGGAGTAACTAGTTGGTTACGAAAAATAGAACTGGGGCTTTACAATTAAAAGCACACGATTTACAATTAAATTGACACTGAACTTAAAGTTAAAGTTCACATTACAATTTGGACTAGAAAAAGTCGGAGTGAGTTATCGCAACTCTCTAAGTTACAAACATGATTCTTGCAGAATGTAAAATAGTTTTTGAAAGCTTTAGCAACTCTTGCACTAAAGTCAATCAATCAATCACACTGAATCAAGATTAGTGTTACAAGGAAAACTACCTTTTTGAAAACTCCTGCTTCAACAATAACACATGCTAGATCTCGGTGATCTTAGATTATTTAATGAACACCGAGTTCATAAACAAAGAAAAAAAGCCGGTTTTTAGGTAGGGGACCTTAAACCCTTAAATCATGGGTGCCCTAAACCAAAATGCCGATTACGTTTGGCTACCCACAAATTCCCTCAAAGTCTAGAAGTTAAGTTTATATGTTAAGACTAAAAATTTAGAAATTTTGTTCTAAAAATTAAATTCTAATAAACTAGTTACCCTTTGAACCACTACCTTGCCCGGCATGGCAACCTTCGGACTGGACATCTCTGCTCCGACCGCCGTACTGACCTCTAGCCTCTGAGTCCTTGAGCTATGCTATGCTAACGAAATTCTCCCTCAGCTTGGTTATATACCTGCTGCCTGCCTGCAGGTAGGAGGGAAACCGCGGACCTGTAGGAGAGCGACGGAGGGGGGGGGTGTGAGGTAGAGGGGTCGCTTTGGAGGAGGAGTGACTGACCAAAACCGGCCGAGCTGTCACTACCGGAAGTCGGCCATGACAGCGCGGACGGCTAGGGTAGCCTTGCACTCTGATTGGTGGGGAGAAAAAATACTGAGTTCGGATTGGAAGGAGCTTGGATGGCAAAGGGAATTGCCGACATTGGGTGTTTTTAGAGGCCTTGGCTTGAGTAGTGCTAAGAGTTAAACTCATAACAACGTGAAATAGGCCTATACATTTTTTTATAAAAACTACAATGTTATGCATTGCAACTATTGAAGGAAGGGGGGGGGGGAGACGAAGTTTGATGCTCAAATTTAAAATAAATGATTATTAATTGAAGGCAAAGGCTTAGTTGTGCATTCGGAATTGAGACCACTATGGCCGGAGCCCTGAAATAAAAATACAAGATACACACTGAAAATGTCCGGTAAAATAATCGTAGTTGTGTTGCCAGATTGAACAAGGTAGGGTTCATGAGAAAAGATTACGTTAAATAATGCTTTCATAAAAGCCTAGGCAAAAGATTAAATAAACCAGCTCGTGTTTTTAAAATGCTATAACGCATAAAATGTTATTGCAGCCGCAAAATACCGTTGTTGTGGTCAAAGTTTTCATAGTTGCTAAAATCGTCACCTTAGTAAAATAAAAACATTGAAGACATAGTAAACATGTAAACTAGCACAGCACTAAGCTAGTCGGCTTTATGCCTAGAAATAAATTCGAGAAATACAAATAAATATTTACATGTTTGTAGAAAATGGCGACGGAGATTGCGTGCGTCGGCGCTAAGTTTGAGCACTTTTTCAAATGAGGCTGTAGACCAAAGTATGGTGAAATTTCAAGTTCTGTGTTCACAGGATGTTAGATAAAGTTCAGGTTTATTAAGAGCTGCAAACTAGAGTCGATGAAGTCCATTTTCTTGGAAGATACAAATTTTTAAACTTGGAGGTGGAAAAATAGGCCTAGCGCTTTTTGGCGCTAAGAAAAAAAAAAGGTGTCCCTGAGTTGTTGATGGTTGGTGTCGGGGTCTCCTAACCAATCCACAGGTATTTTAGGCCTCATGCCTTTACATGCCCCCCAACGGGAGATTTTATTCAGGGTTCCTGTTGGACACCAAATAAAAGCCCACAAAAATGAATAGTGCACATCGGTATGTCACAATACAAGTTGCCAAGCCATGTAACTAAAAATATGCAAAGAAACACTCTTGGTTTATGCAATCAAACAACATAGAAAGTTTCAACTTCTATAAAGTTTGTCGTTTGCCATTTACTTTCAAAATGTGCGAAAAAAGGTTTTTGAGCCACTTGTTCCTAGCTCCAGATCAACAAGTTAAAAAGGAACACTAATTTTACGTTAAAATAAAATTGCTAAGTTTAGTTCTGGTTTTTGTGATTTTGTCGCAAAGTTAAATCAACGCAAATTTGACTAAGTTAAACAACACTAGGTTTACAGAAATAAACTTTTTAGGTGGTCCGCGCTGCCTGTGCGGAAAAATAGGCCTAGCGCTTTTTGGCGCTAAGAAAAAAAAAGGTGTCCCCGAGTTGTTGATGGTTGGTGTCGGGTCTCCTAACCAATCGACAGGTATTTTAGGCCTCATGCCTTTACAACAACGATCAATTTTAACTTCAAAATTTTAAACGTTAAACGTTCCCAGTTACTTAATGCGTTATAGCATCCAACTAAGCTAGTTTATTTAACCTCATTTATGCTTTTATTATACTCTTTTACCCCCAGAAACGCTACCATATGTCCAACGTAATTCGACCTGGCATTCTACCGGACACGAAATTTCAGTGTATATATGTTTGTTTTAGTTCTCCTCTGGACCCGACTGAGACCTACCAAATGCCACTAATAGCTTGATCTACTATTAAAAACGAAAAGTTATTTATAAAAGATATGTTCAACCCATTTCCGAAAGTCAAACTGTGCAAAAACTTAGAATCCTCAACTTTGCCCCCCTCCCCAGCCAAATCTAGTTGTGGTGTATAACACTGCAGTTTACAGTTAAAGCTTGTTTAATTTAATAGTAATGCTTTCTGCATTACCGAAAGCCAAGTACTAATCTTTGACCAGAGCCTATACACGTTGTAATCATGTAAATATGAATTCCGTAGCCAATAATTCAAAATAAAGGCCTAATTCCCAAAGTTCAATTGAGTAAAACTCAAACAGGCCTGTCTTTTCCATCCCTACTCCTTCAAACGGCTCTGCACCCAGTTCCTTTGTTCATCCGACTTCTCCTCCCACTTTCTATTGTTCTCTAGGCCCTCAGCCAACCAGACCACGGAGCTCTCCTGCCCATCCGCGCGAACTTCTGGTAATGAGTATATAACCCCAGCCCCAGAATCAATCGTTAGAACAGCTCACAGATCTCAAGCTAGAGAATGGTCACGCCAGTCGGGAGTGGCGACGCCATGTCCGGAGAATGCCATGCCGGGCACAATGGTAGTGATTCGTATGTTATAGTTTAGCTTTTGAAAGTTCAGTTTAGGACCCCCATATTCTAAATTTTAGTTTAAATGTAACTTTAACTCTAGCTTGTAGAAATTATGGTGGTGACGCCTGTAGCGGCATCTTAGGTTCTCTCACCCCATAACGTCAGAGTGGTTCTCTTACTAAAAACCAACTTTTCCAGTTTATTTTAAATGGATTTTTAAACTTAAACTACTTGACGGTTTGATCTTTGTGGAAGTCAAATTGAAACACACTGATGCCTAAGTGTAAAATTGCCGGGCTTTTTATTACTTAGAACAGTTCTCGAGGGAAGTAAGGGAGGTTGATCTTTTTGTACTTGGAAAACTTAGAAACATAACTGTGGACGGTTGATCATGTAGAAACATACTGTCAGACTTTTATCAGTTGCGGCTGTTAAGTCTTGTGGGTGTCTCCGGGAGCACCTAATATTACTTTTTCTATTGTGAAAATTTAAAACTTTTATTCAAACACAAGTGTTGTTTGTCTGATTTTGCGATGTACTAAGGTATATTCAAACTTGCTGCTTTTAATTGATTTAATTCAAAAGCTTCTCCGCAGCAAACTATAATGTAAAGTGTTTTCATTCTCTGTTGCTAAAATAAAACCAGGAGTTTTAAGCTTCAGTCGTTTGCTAGATTAATTGTCTTTTAGTGTAAAATATAAATATGTTGCCTATCATTTAATTTTAGCTAGTTAAACAGTTAATCCACCGTTGATGGCAGCGATACCGACAGTTTAAGGTTAGGCCCCTTTAATTAGGACCGGCGCTTCATCCCCCATGCTGGGACAGTGTCCATGCTGTGTTGAATAACGTAAAAAGTCGTCATTAACACCGATTAACCTCAAGCTGAAACTCCACGTACACCAGGGAAACCGGGGGCGTTACAAGCACCTAAGCCGTCGTAGCGTCCGCCGTTACAACTGGTGGCAGTGGTGAAATGAACAGGTACTGTTCCCGTCAAGCGTTTTTCCCCCCTGCCATGCTACATGCCTAGAAGGATGCAAGCCACTTCCAACTAGATGTCTGTAGTCCAGCCAAACACGGCCACGAAGCAGATGCCTGTGACTATGTTACAAAAAGTGACGAAGCAGAAGTCGTACTAAAGCAAAAAATAGTACAACCCCCGCCGCAGCTCCAACCACTGCCGGCGCCAGGAAGCAACACCTGCCGCTTCCAGTAGACGTCCTCAAGCCGAGAGCCGTCTCAACCCCAACCGATGCTGTAGGAGAAGAGGCCCGAGAGGGAAACTACGCTCCGTGCAGCCAAGCCGTGAATTTTGTGTGATACACCGAGGTCCCGTGGATTAGACCGCCAGTGACGATCGACTCCTGAAATTCAGCGCCGTACTTCCCGTACTACGGTGGAACGGAAGGACAGACTGACCGTACAGCGATTGTACCATTGGGTAAGTGTACATTAGATATGCTTAAAGGCCACCAAGCCGAGTGTTGTAGTTGATAGCATTTATGCAATTTAGCTATTCATATACCAGAGTGCTAGAGGTCTTGAATGTGTATTTTTTGTGCAATCTTGCTGGATTTGGGAGAGAAATTTTTTAAATAATTCGCTCTGCTCAAAAGTAACGTTAAATTTTAAGCGGCTGCTTTTAATTTTTGTTTCATTTATAAAAAAAAGCTTTATTTTGAAACCATGTTAGCCATTAAGACTCAAAAATGTCCGACATGGAAGAATTAGACGAAATCATTCGTGATATCACAAACAAGGACTTAAAGAAGGCCTGTTTAAACTTAGGCTTTACAGTCAGTGATTCTAGCGCCGAATCCCAACAAATCTTACGAGCAGCCCTCGAAGACGGTAAATTGGATTTAAGTGAGCTGTCCGATGCACTAGCTAATGCTATTGAAAGGAGAGAAGCCGCTATTTTCGCAAAAAAATAATTAGCAGCTAAGGAAAATGAACTGTTTTTAAAAGCAGAAGAATTAAAGTTAAGAGCACTCGAAATTGCGGACACAGATAAGAGCCGTGCTCATGAACTAGCTTTAAGGGACCAAGATGCCTAAATTAAAGATCGTGCCAGTGCTACGGAATTAGCAAAACTGGACAAGCAGCTCGAATTAGTAAAGCTTAATGCTGCTACCGTAAATCTTAACCCCGCTCCTAGTGGAGCTAATGGCGCTCCGCCAGCTCCTCCAAATCCAGTTGAAAAACATGGTAACGTGGCCGACATAGTTCGTTTGGTAAATAGGTGGACGCCCAACACTGATATTAACAGTTTCCTTAAGATTTTGAACGAACCTTAACTAGTCAGAAAATTCCTAGAGACCAATGGGTCACGGGTCTTCAACCCCTCGTCGGTGAAGTCTTAATTAAAGTTTGAGATCAGCTAACAGACGCTGAAATGCAGGACTATGAAATAGTCAAAAGTAAATTGCTTGCCCGGTTTGTCCAGACTAAAGAGTCTTTGCAAACCCAATTTCGTTCTTTCGTAAAAACGGTAGAAATGCAATTCCAGGATTATGCATTCGAGTTAGAAACGTTGTTCACTCGTTGGTTAGCTTTAGCTAAGGTTAACCGGGACTAAAACAAACTTGTCAATCTAATGCTTTTAGAGCAATTTTATAAATCTTGCTGTACCCAACTTAGGAAATGGATCCCTGATCAAACTAAGTTAGGGACGTTGGCTGAAGCAGCCCAACTTTGTGACGAGTTCACAACCCGCAATAAACAGATTGCTAACGAAACTGCCACTCGTGCAGCCAAAACACAGCCCATAGCTGCACCGTCGAACCAAAGTTCTAAACCTACTGGTCAACAGCGTGGTCACAACCGTAACCACAACACGACAGCTAATCCGGCCGGATCTGTCAGTGTGAACGCAGATAACCCTGCCATAAACATTAGTGCTAGTGAAAAAACTAACCCTAATCAACATAAAGTTAGGCGCTGAAATGCAGGACTGTGAAATAGTCAAAAGTAAATTGCTTGCCCGGTTTGTCCAGACTAAAGAGTCTTTGCAAACCCAATTTCGTTCTTACGAAAAAAACGGTAGAAATGCAATTCCAGGATTATGCATTCGAGTTAGAAACGTTGTTCACTCGTTGGTTAGCTTTAGCTAAGGTTATAATTCTCCCCAATATTTTCGTAGTCAATGCCCCGAACTTAACTCGAAACCCCAGCAAGCAAACGCATGTTTCCCAGTTGGGAAAAATGCCAGCGAAATTCTTAAAGCTAGTACTCTGTCCGGTAGCATAGGGAAAAATAAAATTAATATTTTATGCGACTCCGGAAGCACAGTTTCACTAGTTAGCGCTAGGCTCGCAAGAAGTTGGCCACGCTTAAAGCGAAGGGTTCAATGTCAAACTGCCTTGTGTAGACAAGTGTTTACATTAGATCAGGTAAATCTAAGCCTAAGGTTAGATGATGGCACAGTGTTAAAATCAGTAGCATGCATTACACCGGTCAACAATTCGGTCTACGATGTCGTTTTGGGCGTACCAGGATTAGAATCATTAAGCCTACTATGCAGACCCGTAATCGCCACGCCCCGTGATTTTGCTTCCCTGCCAGCCGAGGTGGCTACGCCGCCCGTCAGAAACGGCCCACGTCAATAAAAGAAACGTAAGTGCCACCGTAAACAAACCAGCCCTGCGGGATTGGTCAAACCCCCACAGTGCTTCCGCCAATCGTCATTAAGTCCTCAAGCGCAGACAAAAGGGGTCTGCTGAAAACTTCGGAAGTTAAACCATTACGAGATAATGAGACCCAAGTCCCCTCCCTTGACCAATGGATGGACTGTAGCCATCTTTGTTGGGGTAAACAAGCAATGAAAAATGTGTTGAACCTGCCTCCTAAAGGCAAAATAAAACTAAGTTTGTCAGCTAGTGATATAAACAAAAGTTTAGTCATGCCAGAAAAACCCAGAATTGGCGAGTTTAGGTTTGACGAATGACTTAAGTTACGTGAGTTAACTTCCCCCAATCTTAAGTTGGAAAAAAGTTTAAAGGTTAAAAGGTCAGCATTAAAAATGTTCCCCCTATATGCTTTGATTTTATTCCAGAGTTTTGTAAAGTTAAATTGCCGGATTTTAATCTAAATTAAAGCCATTGTGTTAAGCAAATAAAAAACTTAAACATAGTTTTTCCCAGTCCTTTTTTCTGTTAAAAGTAGGACCGATGTTTTAGTGCGAATTCTATATCAGTCTAGGGTGGAAATAAATGCATTTATTATGGCTCTAGCACTGAGTAGGTATTTCCAGTGAAACAGAGGTTGTAAAAACCTAACCTAAAGTAGTTTTTCTCTAAATTAGACTTTTTCTTGTTGCAAGTAAACAGGAAATCTAACAAAGTAAATTTCCCGTGCATGTGTGCTTTAAACAATGAGTAGTTTGTAGCTACAACCGTGGCTCCATCTAAGAGCAGCTAAACCTAAAATAGTGTATTTGCTGAAATTTTAATTTTAAAACTTCAGAGTCTACTGGACAAACCTGGAAAGCATCTAGTGATTGTTGCTGCATCAAGCCAGCATTTTCGTTAAATATTTGATTGTTAAACGTTTCGTTTCAGTACAAATTGACTGAAAATTATTTTTACGTGCATTTTTAATTTTGTCATTTTGATCAGTTGGGAGCTCATCCTGAAGCAACTCCCAGTTAATTCCCGTTTTGGCCTTCACACCTAAATTTTAAGTGCCTATGTTTTACTCTTTTTGTCACTATCAATGTCATTAGGAATATTCTACGGGAGCTGCAATCTGTCCCTGGTTGGCTCTTCTTTAAGTTTTCTACGAAATGGCTTTCTTTAAAAATAGCTGTCCGTCTACCCCTGTGCGAAAAAGGTAGCAGTGTCGTTACAAGGTTGTTGCGTTTTTATCCTCAAACCTCCCAGAGTTATATTGTTGTATGTAAGTTATGGGTTATACTTTAAAACCCTTTAGTGTCACCATCACCATATAAACAAGTTGTTTGGTAACCTCAAACCATCCCAGTGGGAGTAGTTTAACAGTAAATAGAGCTGGTCATTTTATGCGTGCCCATAGTATACAATTCTCCAATCCCTATCGCAGCGGCTAGGTTTATTGTTATGCGTCCGTCGGTTTTTATCGCAGCCTTCCGGGATAAAAAAAAAGGCTACACTAGAAGAAAGACAGAACGGCTAGGGACATATTACCAGAGCAGTAGATGGCCTCATTTATTTGTTATAACGAAACAACAAACTTAACTTTGTACTTTTACTTTGAAAACTAGTGTGTTTCTTGATAAATGTCACATTGCCCCATTTTCAAATACTTGTACGATATTCCTGCACCTAGCAGCGCGGACAGTATTTACTTAATGGTTGCAAAAACAATAAACTTTAACTTGTTATTTTTATTTTACTTAAAGTTCTCTGAGCCACAAAAAACGTTGGTCCCCAAAAATACAAAACAGCAAAGTCAACATTTATGTAAACTGTGAACTTTATTTCATGTCAATTTTTAAATATTTTGGCGGTCTTGTAACGGCGGACGCTATGACGGCTTAGGTGCTTGAAACGCCCCCGGTTTCCCTGGTGTACGTGGAGTTTCAGCTTGAGGTTAATCGGTGTTAATGACGACTTTTTACGTTATTCAACACAGCATGGACACTGTCCCAGCATGGGGGATGAAGCGCCGGTCCTAATTAAAGGGGCCTAACCTTAAACTGCCGGTATCGCTGCCACCAACGGTGGATTTAACTGTTTTACTAGCTAAAATTAAAGATGGGCTACATATTTATTTTACACTAAAATACAATTAATCAAGCAACGACTGAAAGCAAACGACTGAAGCTTAAAACTCCTGGTTTTTTATTTTAGCAACAGAGAATAAAGTACACTTTACATTAAGGTTTGCTTCTGAAAGCTTTTGAATACCAATTAATTAAATAGGCAACAAGTTGAATTTACAAAAGTAGCAATTCACAATTCAAACAAACAACGCTTGTGGTTGAGTAAAAGTTTAAATTTCCACATTAGAAAAAGTAATATTAGGTGCTCCCGGAGACACCCACAAAACTCAACAGCCGCAACTGATAAAAGTCTGACAGTATGTTTCTACATGATGAACCGTCCACAGTTATGTTTGTAAGTTTTCCAAATACAAAAAGATCAACCTCCCTTAGTTCCCTCAAGAACTGTTGTAAGTAATAAAAAGCCCGGCAATTTTACACTTAGGCATCAGTGTGTTTCAATTTGACTTCCACGAAGATCAAACCGTCAATTAGTTTAAGTTAAAAATCCATTTAAAATGACTGGAAAAGTTGGTTTTTAATAAGAGTACCACTCTGACGTTATGGGGAGAGAGAACGTAAGATGCCGCTACAGGCGTCTCCACCATAATTTTCCCTAGCTAGAGAGTTAAAGTTAAGTTTTAAACTAAAATTTAGAATATGGGGGTCCTAAACTGAACTTCAAAAGCTAAACTAGAACATACGAACCACTACCATCGTGCCCGGCATGGCAGTCTCCGGACATGGCGTCTCCACTCCCGACTGGCGTGACCCTTCTCTAGCTTGAGATCTGTGAGCTGTGCTAACTAGGGATTCTGGGGCTGGGGTTTTATACACATTACCGGAAGTAGGCGCGGACGCCGAGGATAGCTGCGGGGGTCTGATTGGCTGGGGCCTTGAGAACAATGGAAAGTGGGAGGAGAAGTCGGATGAACAAAGGAACTGGGTGCAGAGTCGTTTGAAGGAGTAGGGACATGTAAGACGGAAAAGATAGGCCTGTTTTGAGTTACACTCAATTGAACTTTTGGAAATGGGCCTTTACTTTGTATTGCTGGCTATGGAATGAATATTTACATGTTTGCAACGTGAATAGGCTCTTGTTAAAGCTTAATACATGGCTTTGGGTAATGCAGAAAGCATTACTATTAAATTTATAAGCGTTAACTGTAAACTGCAGTGTTATACACCACAACTAGTTTTGGCTGGGGAGGGGGGGCAATTGGGGGAATTCGAAGTTTTTGCACAGTTTGGCTTTCGGATTGGGTTTGAACAGATCTTCTTAAGATTTCTTTTTGTGTTTAATAGTAGATCAAGCCATCTGTAGCATTTGGTAGGTCTCAGTCAGGCCAGAGGAGAACTAAAATAGACATATATACACTGAAATTTCGTGTCCGGTAGAATGCCAGGTCGTAGTTCGTTTGGACACATGGTAGCGCTTCTTGGGGTAAAAGATTATTATTCATGTATAAATGCGGTTAAATAAACTACCGTAGTTGGATGCTATAACGCATTAAGTTATTGGGAACGTTTAACGTTTAAAATTTTGAAGTTAAAATTGATCGTTGTTGTAACGGCGGATGCTACGACGGCTGAGGTGCTTGTAACATCCCCGACATCAGGTAGACTTCGGTCTTGATTAAAATAATACTTTCGGTGATTTGTTGGTTTATCAAAGCACAGTCGTGGCTATGGCCCGATGTAGGGAACGGAGCGAAAATATCCTATCAATTTACGTAGGCTAACAAGTATTAAATTACACGGTACGCGCTGCCACCATGGTGGAGTGACATTAATTGCAGAAAATCCTCAGTTAAGAATAAAAGGGGATTTACGTAATATTTTAACTCTACAATTAATAACGGGGTAAAAACAACTGACGTTTAAAACGCTTGGTTTTATTTATAGACAGTAAGAATAAAAAGCACTTTACAATTTATCACGAGTTTTTACACTGAAAGCTTTTCAAAATAAAGCACAACGAATTTACATTTATAAATTCAACAAACGAACTTTGGCGTTTAAGAAAACAGTTACCTTTCACATCAAGAAAGTTCACTGAGGTATTTTTCAACCTCCTAAAGTAAAAGCAGCCGCAAGTTACAATTAGGCCTACAGTATGTTGTGTGCGCACAAACTCAACTAAAACTTCCAGTTAAATCTGAACTAGATCGGCTCAACGGGAGCACTAGCAATTTAAGCAGGACTTTCACTTAAATTAAATTATTTAAAATAAGTAAGATAGACATGGTGCTTTAGGAAGGGAACCACCCTGACGTTTTATGATTAACTAAGTTCAGAAACTGCCGATGTACTAAGTTAAAACATAAAAATTCAAGCTAAGGTTAAGTTAAAATTTGAACTAGTAATTTAGGTTTAGGGGCCTAAAGTAAAACTTTCAACTATAAACTACGCGAAAATACGAACCACAACCATAGTGCCCGGCATGGCAACTTTCGGACGGCATCATTCTGGTCCCGATCGGCGTGACCACCTCCTAGCTTGAGATCTGTGAGCTGTGCTGTGGATGCTTTGGGCTGGGGGGTTTTATGGGGGAGGGAGGGGGCGGACATCTGCGACGACTGCACGTTTTGGCGGCAAGCGAGGCAGGCAGGCTTTGAGGAGGGAAATTTGTTCGAGTCCTAAAACGAGCTGTACTACGTGAGGGCTTTAAAGGGAAGTGTAACGATCTGAATGGGCCTTTAAAAGCTAGAGACCAGGGGGGTTTTCGCTGATTGGCTGGAGCTTAGGAGTTCTGAGTTGCTGGATCCAGGACTGTAGGAGCCGTTGAGGGTTTAGAGTTCTGGAAGGCTGGTGAATTGATGGAAATGCAACAGTCCAAACTACGATGTTACGCATCGCAACTATTGAAGGAGGGGGGGGGGCGAAGTGTTTGCACAGAATAGTAATTTATTGGCTGTAGAAAACAGATCTTATTACTGGATGGTTTTAATAGAATGAATATTCAGCTATAAATGCATTGGGATTTGTCGGTGGTCACCCTCGGCGATTTTCGTATCCATATTTACAAACAAAAACAAAAGATGGCGTCCGGTAAAATTGCCGTAAAAATCTATTTAAGCCGAGCACCATGGTTGTGTTCAAGGGGCAAGTAAAAATAGTAAAAGAGTATATAATTAACGTAGTGAAAAAATGCTAAAACGCATTTAAGGTGGGGCTTTATCTTTGCAGTGGCAGAACTTAGATATCATGGAAATTTTTCATAAAAATTGTGAGCGCTACAAATCAAAATAAAAAATATCACATTTGACAAGTTCACATCCTATTTAGGAGGTTAAGTACCTTTGCAAAGGAAGCTCCTCCTATTTTATAACTAATCTAAAATAGGTCGGCTTTATGCCTATAAAAATCAAAAAGAAATCATTACTAATGTACAAATTGGTTGGAGTTACGATGACCGGACGTGTGTGCGTCGTGGCACATTTTGGTGACTTTTTCTTACGCTTGGAGAACCAGAAGGAAATTTTGAGTTCTGTTTTCGCAGAATGGAAGAATAAAGTTGTGGCTATTAAGAATTTCTATGATGGGTCAATTCGGATGGTAACTCCTGGAGATACAGTGGTTTGAAGTTGGAGGTCGGACAAGTCAAGGGCGGGGGGGCGCCAGACTTGGAGAAAAAAAAAACAGAGTTCGTTGAAACGAAGTTTCCCGGAGGTTTTTTTGACAGCTGGAGTCCCGGTATCCTCTCCAAAAGGGTTTTGGCCAAAAAGCCCTTACAGTCCAAATTGTAATGTGAACTTTAACTTTAAGTTCAGTGTCGATTTAATTGTAAATCGTGTGCTTTTAATTGTAAAGCCCCAGTTTTATTTTTGTAACCAACTAGTTACTCCGTGTGTAAAAATCTTGTCATGTTTTATTAAAACAGAAAAGAAAGTTGTTTTGAACAACAAATTTTGACTTCGAGTCCGATTTAATTTGCAAGGGTTATTTTAATTACAAATCAATTTTTATTCTAACTCCGAAGTAGGCAATTAAATTAACTACCCATCGTGGTGGCAGTAAACCGTGATAGATAGGTCATAAAAGTTTAGTTAGGATGTTGACGCTCTTCGCCTAACCGTGCAGTAGACACGCTATGCTGTTTTCACAACAAAGTAAAAACCACCACTTATGATTTATTCTACGTTAACCACATGTACGCCAGATTGTTGGTGCTATAGACAGTAGGCACCTCAAGACCCTGTAAGCGCCGCTACAACGACGTCATGCTAGATAATGTGTCACAATGCAAGAGGTTACAGCAAGGTGGTGCGCCCTCTACACAGAGGGCTATTAGGCGGACCCCACACTCACCTCCCCTAAAAAAAAAAAATTTGAAAATAGTTTTAACACCTTTAAAAAATCTCAAGTTTGAATCTTTATACATACAATTGGAAACATTTTCTCCCTCTAACATTAAATTCAAAATTCAAAAATGTTAATATACAATTATGTTAACGAATTTTTTTTCTTCCAATTTAGTTTAACAAATTTATTCTTCTTGCAAAGATCAACTTTTAGAATTCAATAATTCGGCTCCAAATTTTATTCTTTCGAGATCGTCAAATTTTTCTTCAAAACTTCTTTCCGCACAGGACACTCGCCCGGACCAGCCAGACTGGACCTGTAGGAAATATAAATTAAAAAAAACAACACAAGCAAATATCAAAACATAAATGACCAAACAAGAACAAAATCAACAGCAATGGATCGGCTTGCATTCTTGGTCTTCAGAAATTGGTGACAAAATCTAACCTCACTAAGAGGAGCGGAAAGTCTGGTTTCTTTTAGTGGTTTAACTGCAACAGTTTTGCTGAATAAACAGGTGACTTCACGTCACACAATTATATATCTTATTTCTTGATTAATTTTATTTCCTTTAACGGCACTCGTTAGCATACCTCAATTCTCCGATACTTCTAATGGTTAAAGGTAATAAGGTCGGCATAAGGTATCTCAATTGGCCTTCCACACACCCGATGAACACGCCACCAGCCGGCGAACACAAACGAGCACAACGCACTGTCGGAACCTGCACGGACTCATACACTCACTACTACGGGTAGGAAACTTCGATGCGGAGCTATCTCATCTGGAATATAAACAGTTGTTATTAACAAGCAATCCTCATATCTCCACCCCTTCAATCGGATTGGTCGACACGGTAAACTCACTCGCCGCGAGCACACCCAATGAAAATTCAACACTCGTAACTCATTAGTATTCACTGCAAGCTTGCAGACTTGACAGGGAATTTAGTAATCGATTTCAGCACCTGCAAGAACGTGAAATTGAAAAAAGCAACAGATTTAATTCAACATAACGAGGCATTGACGACTGCTCTTCGCTAACGGGAAATAGTTTGAGCTAGTGGAGAATTGGTGGAGAATTGGTGTCTCAACTGACGTAGGCTGACGTGAACGGTGCAGACTAGGCACATCATTCGAAACATTGCGGTAACGAAGTAGGTTTTCGCGACAGACGGCCATTTACAAAATTAACGGTCTTAGTTTACTTAATTAACATTAGCGTTAATTTGAATTCAATTGGCTTGATTCTAGTTTTTCCTTTACGTGTTTATTTTAATAACACTAATAATTTAGGTCTCGGCTTAGTGTCGTTAAATACAGAAATAGAATTAGGCTACGTGACCAAACCGTAATATTAAAATACATCACGCAACTGTTCAAGTTTGTAAACACAATATTAACTTCGTACTCAGTATGCTGATACTTAACAGTTGTCTTCAAGATTAACCTTAGTGCATTTCATAACTATGCCTGTAACGTTAATTAGAGCTTTCATTAACCCCAACCCTTTCAACCTCCTGTATGCAATTTGGCGTGGGGGGGGGGGGGGGGGGGGGTTAAGCCAGCAAATTAGGCTAATAGTAAAATACACAGCATAGACCTTTTAACAGAACGGAATAGGCACGACAGACTACCTAGCGACCCAGTAAAAAATAATTAAAGCATCATTAGTTATAATTTAATAACTTTTGGTTTTCTAATTACTATGCCAAAATAGTTTATAAAATTTCACACAGTGCTTCACGCTAACGTAGCGC
>JAHWFP010112660.1:0-14464 GCA_023313725.1 Lithobius niger
TGAAGGAGACGGTGCAGAAATTGATGAGGAATACAGCTCTGAGGAACAAGCTCATGTTGCCCGTACAAAGAATGTTACCACTGTACCCAAATGTGAAGTGGCACTTACTATTAATGCTTCAGCACCACCGTTTCTGTCTACAAGGGATTACTTCGCTTTAGACTCGGGTGCAACTAGCCATGTCACATGCAGGGAAGATTGGCTTCATAATCCGAAGACTATCTCAACCAAGATTTTCTTAGCATCAAAAGGGGATAGCATTATAGCAACCAAAATGGGTATAGTGAAAGTTGAAACTCCACATATGGTATTGCGCCTTGAAAACGTACTTTTTTTCAAAGGATGCAGCAGCTAACCTAATCTCGACCCCCCGATTAGACAGGAAAGGCATCTTCATCCTCCAAGGTGACCAAAAGTTCAAGTTATTCAAAAATAAGGTAATCCTTGGCGAGGGAGCCTTGTTGTCAAATGACATCTATCGTCTTGATGGGACAATTATTTTGCCAGACACATCTAACGGCACCAGCTCTAAGGATGACTGCCCAAAGAATAACATTCCCTTTAATGGATAAGTATCATCTGGACCATGTTACCACCAAACCTAACCAACATCACAAGAGTTCTTATGAGGACCTTCCCAACGATCTGCCTTCCTGGACATTGTGGCATCAGCGACTTGGGCATCCATCAACGGAGATAATGCTTAAAATACAGCGAGAATCTTTGCTTCAGGGCATCAATTTCGGTTCAGCACCATCCGAGCCATGTGACACGTGTATCACCTGTAAAAGCAAATCATTGCCATATCCCAAGATGGCCCCATACGTTCCAGCCACATAATGCAGACCGTACACGCTGACCTTACAGGACCCACCCGAGAGGCAACTTATGATGACGCACGATTTTTATTCCTTCTTATTGACGATTACTCTCGTCGCGTATTTCCGTTCTTTTTGCGACATAAGTCAGACGTCTTAGCCGCCTTTCAAACCTTCATCCTCCAACGTCAGAATGAAACGTCGAAAAGGCTGATTACCTTACATACTGACAACGAATCCATATGGAGATCTTTTGCCTTTGAGTCCTAATTGAGTTCCCAAGGGATAAAACATCTGTACTCGGCACCGTATTCACCCAAATCAAATCCTATCGTGGAAAGATCATTTCAAACGATTATTCGAAAAGCGTCCACATTACTAGAGCACAGCCATTTGTCCATCAAGCTATGGAGATTTGCAATTGAGTGCGCATGTTATATCCATAACATATTACCATCTAGACCTCTTTATGGATGTTCGCAACAAACTCCCATGGGACGTTGGGCACCCGATAGATACCCATCGTCTGGGCGACATCTGCATACCTTTGGGTGTTTGTGTTACTATGTGTTACCACCTCAACAACGGTCTAAATTCCATCCGACAGCACGACGCGCAATCTTTCTTGGCTATGCAACTCGAAGCATTGGTTTTCGCTTGTTAGATGTCGAGTCACGACGACTCATCGTATCCCGAGATGTCCGATTTGACGAAAGGATTCCTGGAAGTGATATACTTAACACGTCATTCCCTGATACTTCTACTCTTGATACCGACATCAGTTACGATACCATCGTCAAACCAAGGGCTGGGCCTCCTGACCCTTCACCAATTAATTTACCGATTTATGGCCCACGCCGTGGGAGCGGCAGACCGCTGGGCACCACCAAAGCAGTAATGCTAGAACGTCGTGCCAGGGAGAACGTAAGTGTCGCCTCTCTTCACAATTCTGCTGATCCACCACTACATGAACACACAGATTTAGATTCCGATGATGACGGGCATCATGACCAACCCATTGCATTACTCCGCCATGTTATAGCTATGCATTCCATTCCAACTCCTAAAACATTCAAAGAAGCTATCAATTCTCCAGAGGCTATCGGCTGGCGACAGGCGATGCAGGACGAGTTAGACTCTATGTCCTCACATCAAGTGTGGACGCTTGTTCCCAGACCACCTGGATCTAAGGTATTAAAAATCAAAGTGGATCTTTCTCCGCAAACTAACCCCAGACGGATCCTTGCGAAAACTAAAGGCACGCCTCGTAGCAGCTGCTTGGAATGAGAAAATCAAGGTTGACTACCTTCCTCATACTATCCTACTGTGTGCAACTCATCAGTCAGACTTGTGCTTGCCCTCAGTGCTAAACTTGACCATTATTTACACTATCTGGACACTGTGACTGCATATTTATTTGGTCGCATCACACGCACTGTATACCTTCTGCAACCTCCCGGTTTTGAACAGCAGGGGGAGAACGGCCAACAACTCGTCTGTCTGCTAGACAAGTCAATTTATGGGCTCAGCGAAAGTGGCAAAAATTGGTACGAGTGCATCAGTGAAGTGTTACGTAAGATAGGCTTGGTAAAATCTTCCTATGATCCATGTGTGTTCATCCAAAAATCTGGTGATTCATCTTTGTTTTTATGCTTGTTTGTTGATGACAAACTAATTAGTGTCAAAACTGAAACCATGTACAACAACTTTCTGTTTAATTTACGGGAACATTTAGAAATTGTGGAAGTATATGGACAAAAATATATAGGTTACGAAATTGAGCATAGCCAAAATTACATTACGTTATCAAACAGTAAATATGTACAGAAGAAACTTCAATATTTTGGAATTTCGGATGTCAACCCAGTGAAAACTGTCTCAGCTACGTTAAAAGTATTATATGAATGTAAAGATTCACAGGAGGTCAACAAAACAAATTACTTAGAGATGTTAGGCTCACTGATGTTTCTCGGCATTCAAACTCGCCCTGATATACTATACAATGTTGTGCAGCTTGCTAGACACTCCTCTAACCCAAAAGTCCCACATATGACAGCCTTAAAAAGAATTTGGAGGTACGTAAAAGGGACACAGAATCATAAATTACATTATGATGCTACTAAAATAGGCTCATTATGTGCTTATTGTGATGCATCATGGGACTCTGTATCTGGGAGTAAAGGTGTGTCCGGTTTGCTTATTTGTCTTGGCGATTTGCCACTCCTATGGTCAAGTAAGACACAGCCATTGGTGGCGCATTCTAGTTGTGAGGCAGAAGTAAGTGCCATGTCAGATCTTGTAAAGGAATTAGTATCGTTGCGCGGACTTCTTTCAGAATTGAGTGTTTCAAATTTGTCCTATCCCATTCCTGTGTATACTGACTCCAAGTCAGGGATCGATTTGGTTGTAAATGGTGGGAGTGCACATTCTCGGCACTACCTTAGAAAAGTTAATTTTGTACGAGATGAAGTGGTGAAGAACAACATCCAACTTGTGTTCTGTCCCACTGGTGACATGCCTGCCGACCCATTAACGAAAAATCTGACAGGATCAAGACTTGGTGAAGTTATGAGAAGGTATTTTTGCCTAGAGTAATCTCCTCCTCCGTTTTGTTTCGGTTTTGAGTGGGGTTTTTGTATTTCGACCGCCCTCGGTTATGTCTCTGTAGAGGGTGTTAGAGGGTTGGGTATTTAAACTCCTATCACCAAAAATATAACGTATTTTTTTTGTTTTGTTTTGTGTAAAAGTGAGGTTGCTTTGTAGTGACTTTAGATATTATTTCAGTTTAAAGATATGTTGCTGTTTTACAAATATATGTTTTATTATCTTTGTATAAATAGTATAATTGCGACAACACTGAACAGTTATGTCCGGGGAATGTTGCACGTGTATTGTTGGATACATGACATTGTTGTCGATTGTAGTTGAATGATGTGCGTAGGGCGTCTATTGTTGATGACGAGGACGTTTGTTGTATGCTTTTGAATCATGGCTACAGAGGTGAAACGTGGGTAGCAATCTTTGCTGAGCCCGGGCCTCTAAAATAAATATGTTCGAACAAAATATGCATCATTCTTTCAGCCGATCCACGATCTTCTTCTTCATATATGCACAATTCATTAGTGGAACTACATTCTTGCAATTTGTACTAAATATTGTGAACGTTTGGCATTAAGTCTTACATTACTTTACACATATTCCTTAAATAACAGGTTTTAAAATATAAATCATTTAAAAATCGTAAATCATGTTTTTTATCCATATTTATAAGTTGGGCGTAATAACCCTTTAAATTTTACCTTCATGAAAATCATCTTCAGCTTATCCATATCCTGCACCGTAATTCGGGTAGTATGCGGGAAATGCTTGTTCGTCATAATTAGCACCTCCTCCTCCTCCACCACCTCCACCGCTTCCTCCTCCACCTCCTCCCCCACCTCCACCTCCTCCTCCACCTCCTCCCCCGCCTCCACCTCCTCCTCCACCTCCTCCCCCACCTCCACCTCCTCCTCCGCCACCTCCTCCACCGTAGTAAGAACCTGCAACCAGTGGAAAGTGTGAACTACTTATCTTTCTTCAGTCATATTAGTCATAACAATTTTGTTGCATTTATCCTAGAATTTGTACTAACACTCCTATACTGCAGGTGAAACTAGTTTAATTTCAAATTGACAATTTTTAACAGTTACCACAAAGAAGTTAGAGTGAACCCAGACATAATGGGTAGTTTTAGTGCAAAGGCAGCAAAACGCATCTTTCATTTTTCCCACTCGTAAAAGTTACTCGTGAAAAAAAAAATAGAATGCACACACATAATTTACGCAATGCAGAATTTGTAGTTTACAATACAATGTATGCAATTTACAACATACAATGACATCAGATCAGCAATAAAGAAGTTGGGGCTAGTCACAGCTTTGCTCATGAAAATAAAAATAACACACAACATACATTCATACAATGTATAATTTACAATTTACTGTAGACAATAGACATCGGCCAATATGCAATGACATTTGAAATATCCACAAAGCCGTCCAGTCACGTATCTCAGCAATCACATTCTGACATTCTCACAGCCTTCCATCCAGCCGGATAGGCACTTGGCATTCTATTTATATAGATAGGACAAGATGGTTTCCAGTTTATAGTCTAGGAGCATTGCACATACTAGAAGGCCAGTCATAACGTTGTTTCAAAAAGAAATTAAAACCTTTAGTTCTTGGTACGTTTCAGTTCATGTAAAAGCAATTTTATTTTGTACATTGACTACTAGCACCCCACCTGTAAGTAAATTATCAGTGTGAACGGTTGAACGCATTGTGACAGAAAGTAGAAAAAATATCAATTACGAACATAATAGTGGTACCTTGTGTGTTTTATTTAGCTAATTATTTATATGCTGGTCCAGGTTGGTAGCAGATCTCTTAGCCAGTAGTTTTAAGTTGACTGACTATTAGTTGGTAAGGGATTTTGTCAATATTATTGCTATTCGTACACATCAATGTAATGTTAGAGACTATCAGGTTACCCAGTCTGTCTTTTCCATTTGTAGAGAAATCTTTTACTTAAGTTAAAATTTATATAACGCATAAACTTGGGTCAGACGATTTAAGGGTCAAACCAAAAAATTAAAATAATTCCTTAACATTCCAAAAACAATGCTAAATTCTAGTTTTTAATATTAGCTACTTGTCCTACACCAGGTTTTATTGTGGGTGTTTATTTAAAAATCTATTCTTATCAGTAAATACAACACTGTGACAGTGTTGATCACAAACACATAAATATCTCACAATTACAGGATGATAGGCTGATTGGTTCGGTTAACTATTTAAGTACCTTAATGTGGGTTTTTAATTTTTATAATGAATGATTATTTAATTTATAATTCAGTAATTATTATAATTAAAACTAATTAATAATTAATATAAATAAAGCCCTGCAGTCTTTTGGTGAATTTGCGCTGGACCGACGCGTACGGATCAATGTCCTTTGCTAGATAACGATACCAACCGGGCGCTGCATACTCCAGAATGGGACGAATGAAGACTTTGAATAACCAAATTTTTTTTCATATTTCCAGAAATAAAACATCTGTTGATAACAGCCAAACGTTTAAATGCAATTGTACTGATCTTTTGGCAATGAAGACATGACTTCAGATCTGAAGTAACCAAATGCCAAGGTCCTTTACTTCATCAACTGATGACGGTAAGCCAGCACTTCAAGAAAATAGTTTCTTGATTGGACTATTGTCTCATTCTTGACATTTCAGGACATAGATCGGATCTTCACACGGCAACAGAATTCTCAGCAGACATTAAGATGCAGTTGCTGGCACGATTTACATCCAACCCCTTCAGCTTGATACAGACGAAACAGTTGTCAGTGATTACACTAATACTTCCATTTACGATACGTTGGTCCCAATATGTGTGAATTTGGTGAATTCTATATCTCGCCCAGCTACTGAAACCATGAGGGGCATTGTATACATTGTTAAATACCAAATATGCGACTGGATACTAGTAGGACAGTGTTGGATGCTGTAGGGACCAGTAAATTCCATAACAGCAGTGCTCTTGCCAAGGATGTGAAGTCATAATACAGTTGTCAAACATAAACACGCATCCATACACGGTATTGGAATTAGCAATACTGAAATACTCAAAAAGATCAGACTCAATTTAGAAGCTTCACTATAACTATTAACCACAAAAGAGTCATGAATACTATTAAAAGTTCTTCTGCAATGCAAAGGTGGGCAAACCTTACAATGAATTAAATATAAATATTTTATAATTGTCATTTCGATGACATCACTTTCAAGACGGCGTGGCTCTGATGACATCTGCAAATGGAACTGCCAACGATGTTTTACTGTTTTCAACTTTTATTGTATTTGTTGTGAGGTGTTTCTTAACTGTGGGATTCCATACTCATTTGTGTTCCTGATTAGTTCGATGTAAACAAGGCCTACATTAAAGAACCAAACATTAAATATTTTGCCATATTATACACATTATTTTGTATGTTGAAGGAAAAATAAAGACGCATCCCAGTGCTCCTACAAATTTTGCAACTGTTTCATTCAGAATCACGAACCAACCTTCGAATGGAACTATTGCTATGCTTGTTTCTATTTTACCTGTCAACTTACTTGGGTGAGGTTGCTCGAATAGTCGGCATGGAAATTTACGAGAATATGAGATCGTTCTGCGATGTCTGTGCTTGTGCTTGTCTGTGCTGTGGTTGTCTTCGATATGCTTACAAATTATGTTAGTATGGAACTCACCATTCGTTACTTAATTTCTGAAGTTTACGCTATTTGCTCACTTAAGCTAGCTTTTGAATCGAATTTTGCCATCAAATGAATTAGCCAGTTCTACTCATGGGCTCGACCAGCTTTGGTATCTTACAACTAGAAAGCCCTATGCCATGTCTCCAGACTAAAAGCATACAATCAACAGTACAGAAGCAGTGTCATTTGCTAGTGTATTAATGAGGCCAAGAATAGCGAGACGGACAAAATCAGCAACAATCATCGAATGGAAATACCAAAGACCGTATGCCAGGCAGAGTCTCGAACGTAAATAATTATGTAGCTCCCCTCCAACCAGCAATTCCACGAGTGCTACAAAGGTATCCGCAGGGGACTCTACTGTAGTTGACATTGAAAATAAAGCAGTCACTCACAGCAACAGCCAAGGAGTGGAACCAAACTAAGTGTAAAGTACTACCAACTCAAACTCGTACAATCCAGATGACTCATAAACGATTTTCAGCCATATTTAACTAGGAAATCTAATAATAAACACGCAAAAAGATGTCAATGAAAAAGAAACCGCCACTTATCACATTAATGCCATCAGGTCATCGTGTGGTCATCGTGTGTGGTCATCATGGCTGAGCGGTGAGAGAGTTCAGCCTGGTTGGTCAAACCCCTGGAAAGGGGATCTTGGCAAAGTGCCCGCCAGTACTGCCGGCCAGGGTAGCGTGAGAGGCTACCATGCTCCTTCAGCGGCTATGGGATGTATTCTGGCTAATTCTGGACAATCTTTTGGCCCCGACGATGATCGGAGGGTTCCCGGATCGAATCCCCGGGCTGGCACCTCCCTTTAGCAGATTTCTTCTTCTTTAAAAAAAATCTAATAAAATTCAAAAATTGAGCCGGTTAAGCCATACAAGCATTAATTGCTTCGGCTGACATAAGGCTCGTCAAAATTAGTTTAAAAAAATGGTTTTATTCTATTCTTCCAAATATCCATAAAACTAGGCCAGAATTAGGTAAGACTGCTTTTACTACTGACCAACTAAAAGCCATGTCATTACGGTAAGGATTTTTGTAGTCAGCGTGAATCCTTCAACGAAGTCTAATGAACTTGTCAACTTTATTTGGATTACTTTAGAGAAAAGTAATCCAAATAAAGAAACTCCCAACATACACTTCTTTTTGTCTCACAGTAGACAAATATTATGGAGACATACTGAGGTGATCAAATGCGAGGCCAGATGAGGCTAACGTTAGAATTTTTAGAGGTAGATGGGGAAATTCCCAAGCGTTCCAAGTAACAGTACAGTAAACCAGCTAATGCTTCAAAACAGAATGCCCCATACAGCAGGGAAAACAAACTTCAATCACCAATGAACTGCTTCATAAACTAAATGACCAATAGAACAAGATGCAAGCAACCAAAAAACCACAAAATATTATGGTCTACTGAAATGAGTGATATGGCTGTCGACCCACACCATCAACCACGTGAAAATGACACCAAAACTCCAAAAATTCCAAAAATGACACTGATTAAATCACTGAATTGATGGAGGATACCCATTCTAATCAATCAATTAGTCATATGTATCTCGGCACATAGACAGAACCACCAACAGTTTTATGTAAACATGCAGACATTAGAGTCTTTCACTCACTAAATAAAATATTATCCACGTTGCTGTAGGTCTGTCGAATAAAGTCAAAGAACTTCAAACACGCTTGGCTACAGCAAAACCCAACATCATGGAAATCCCGGAAAACCACTTATATTTTTTCTGATACTCTGTGCCACTTTTCTTTACCGGTTATACAATTTTTCATAGTTACAGGACTGGTTGCACCCATGGCCGTGTTGTACGGTAAATCAAATCTAGTATCCCTCCATATAACCTTAGTAGTAGTTCTGAACCAACAGGTGAACTGGAAATCAATTGTTGCGGGATTAAGTTTGGTAGTTCTTTCCCTTTCAAAATAGTTTGTTGGTATTGCTGTCTAGTCATCTTCTTCCTGCTCATTGGCCTGGCTTCTTGTCAACTCACAGTCGTACCACGGAATCCTTTACCAACCTCCCTACCATTTTAATCGAAGATTTCAATTTTTCAACGATTATGGGTGTGAAATCATACTACTCAATCATATGTTAGTAGACAGTCAGAATCTCTTGATTTCCTGCAAGTTAATGATTAACTTGTCATAATATGTTACTGAGACAACTAGCCAACTGTCTTAATCAGAATTCCAGCCAACTTCATCGTATTAGTTCTTCTTCTGACTTACAGATCAGTACTATTAAACATGTTCTATCTCTTGTCTGCAGTGATCATGATCTTTAATATAAAAACTATAAGCGCTTAAAATGCCCCAAAATGACTCGACCCAATTTGACACATTATGTTCTGTTAAAGGACAGTTTCTTAAGCATTGAATGGACATTAATGCTTGGCAACTTCTATGTTTATACATAGATTGCTATCGTAAATTTATTTATTTGTCATTTTATCACTAATTTTGTTCACCATTTTACTAAAGGCAATCATTCTATACCCGCCTGGACCAACAAAATAGTTTGCCTTTTGGTCAACTAAAAAAGAACCTATAATTCCTCCTAAAATCTCCTACTTCCAGTAATTTTACCATGTTCAAAATGGCTCAAGATGCAGCTGTCAGTAGTATTCATCTTGCCACACATCTTTCGAAACTGACCTGATCCAGCTGCCACTAGTCATGCTTGGGCAGGCTTTTTTTTATCCTCGTCTCTGGTTTTCGGTCATCCTGTTTTTTCGGGGTGTAGGGGGCACCATTGCGTTAGTAATTGGCTCAATGCAATCCATCCACTATACTATGCTCACTATGCTAAGCTATACTATACCATACTATACTGTTATGCCATTGTGAAATTACCAGCAGAGTTCAACTACAATACTTGCAAATCAATTTTGGAGAATTATAATTTTGTGTTTATTGCTTATTTTAAAGACATATGCGCTGCTATTGCAGTGGTTATAGTTGTACATTTGCATGCGAACTTCACAGTGTGGCATACTATTTCAAATGTGCTATAGGTGGACACCATTGCATTTATTACAAATGGATAATTAGGTCAGAATTTGGGCTAATCGTGAACATCAAGCTAAAAGTCATGAAATTCGGTACACAAGTCAATACTTAACTTATAAATCGAGATTGCGATGGAATCTCTCGAGATCATCCTAAGGCCCCTTCCAGTCACCCACCACACTCACCGTGGTTGTTGATTAACAAATTCTTGCTTATTATGCTAAAACATGAATTGGGACAAACTCATTTTCAGCAGTGCAAATGGAACTAGAATTTGTTGATCATCAGAGTCATGAAGAGGACACAGAGAGGCACCGGGGGGTGGATGTCTCTCAAGGGGTTCCGTATGTAGTTTCGATTTCTATTGCAACAATGCATGTTTTAGTATGTTCGGCATGAATTTGTTGGTCATTGATGCTTAGTGGGGTAGCACAGGAGGGGGATGCTGGGGGTTGGCTGTAGTGGGATTGCATGGGGATCCATGGCTGGTTCAATTTCTACTGCTAGGAATGACTGGTGTATCACAATGCATGCTTCCAATGCGATCAACAAGAATTTTTCGGGTATCAACCTCATTGGGCGGGAATAGGGAGAAACAATGAGAGGCCTTGGAGGATTTCACAGAAGTTCCATTGCTAGTTTGATTTCTACTGCTAACGAAGACTTGCGCACCAAATTTCATTCTTTTAGCACTATCTGTAAGAATTTATTGGTCAGGCCTCAAGGAAGGGGCGCAGAGGGGCCATTCTGGAGCCTTGTAGATTATCTCGAGTGGATTCCATATCTAGTTCATCTTGCACTACAATGTATGACTTGTTTACCAAATTTCATGTTTTTAGCTTGATCTGCAATAATTTGATGGTCAAGCCGCAGGGAGGGGGAGGGCTTGGGGATATTTCATGGGGGTTCCATGGCTGGTTCGATGTGTAATGCTAAGAAAGACTTCTGTGCCACAATTCAAGCATTTCACTCGATCTGCTATTATTTGTTGGTCACGCATCTGGGAGGGGACACAGGGAAGCACTGGGGGGTCTTCGGCAAATTTCGTGGGAGGGGGGGTTTGCATGGGGGGATTGAGGCTTAATGGCGCGTCGACAACTTGGTCATTAGCGCCAACCTCAGTCACAGTGCAGTGGTCCGGGATGCCACTGCACCACACATTACAGAGATGTTATTCAAACCCCTAATCTAAATCTTGTCATACATCTGTACCTCCTGCAAAAATTGAAAAACACCGGACAGGAGGACAGACTTATCGCCCAATTGACGCGCAATGTCATGCGGAAGATGGAACCGACGACGAACACCATCAAGATGGCGACAATCAACAAGTAAGTGCCGGACCGTAAGTGGCCGTCGACACCAAGAACATTCAGGAGGGTCAACCCCCCGCAAAAGGAAACAGTGAGTAAGTCGGGTGTGACCAATTCGCAAACGGGCCAACACAACCTCCTCACGGCGACTGCGGCGACACGCCGAGTGCCACTCCTTGACAGTGCCTTTAATGGCCCGTAACTTATTACCGTCCTGTCTGTCCCACAAGGTTTGCCAAAAAGCGTGTAACCTCAGACGCAGAGTTGGAAAGGCATCTGAGGGAACAAGGCTGAGATCCCTACCGAGAGGGCCAGAAAGGGCCCCTTTCGCAGCAGAATCAGCTTGTTCATTCCCTGCTATCCCAACATGGCCCGGGATCCAGCAGAAAAGCACGGTTTTCCGCTGGCCAGGCAAGCGGGAAAGCAAAGCTTGGACACAATGTGTCAAGGGGTTCCGAGGATTGTAATTCGCCAAGGACTCCAGGGCACTCATGGAATCACTAAAGACAATGAAATGCGTGCCCTGAAGGTCAAGGATCCATTCCACCGCCAAACCAAGAGCCAAAAGCTCTGCAGAGAACACAGAATAGCCTGATGGAAGGCGATGGGCAACCGTTACACCCTTACACACACAAGCACACGCCACGCCAACGTCGGACTTCGACCCATCAGTAAACAGGCGCTGATAACCGGCGTACAGAGAACTCAGCCGCCGGAACTCCTGTAAGTACCTTGCTGGTAGAGTGGAACCCTTCAGGAGGGACGCCAGAGCAAAAATGAAACTGCCACCTGGGACAAGCCAAGGGGCAACTGGCATTCTCCCAAGCCTCAAGACGCAGGGCATTTCAAAGGCTATCTCCTGACAGGACTGCTGGAGCCTATGGCGGAAATCACCCTTACCCACCCTGCGTCTACCGACTCGCAAGTCTGGCCCAAAAACCATGGACCAAGCAGGACTGGATTGCACAGCACGCAAACGCACAGCATACTGAATGGCAAGCTGTCGCCGACGAATGGCCAAAGGTGGCTCCGAAGCCTCAGCATAGAGGCTGACCACTGGAGAAGTTCGAAAAGCCCCAGTCGCCACACGCAGGCCACTGTGATGCACAGTGTCCAACATCTGGAGAGTCGAATCACTAGCCGAACCATACACCATGCACGCATAATCCC
The DNA here is from genome assembly GCA_023313725.1 of Lithobius niger. Classification (NCBI taxonomy): domain Eukaryota; kingdom Metazoa; phylum Arthropoda; class Chilopoda; order Lithobiomorpha; family Lithobiidae; genus Lithobius; species Lithobius niger. Next base: position 12,639 of record JAHWFP010112660.1, read on the forward strand.
GCAAGATGTTAAGTGCCCGCAAAGACTTGTCTTTAAGTTGGCGCAAGTGTGGAAGCCAAGATAACCTGGAATCGAACACCAGACCCAGGAAACGTGCCTGTGGGACAACAGGAATCTGCGCCTGCCCCAAGTACAGGCAAGGATCTGGGTGCAGCGTTCGTTGGCGGCAAAAGTGAATGCAAACAGTCTTGTCCGGAGAAAACCGGAAACCATTACTGACCGCCCAGGTCTGGACTTTGTTAATCGCCAGCTGTGGCTGCCGCTCGCAAGTCTGCATGCGAGCTGCTCGAAAGCGCAGGCCGAAGTCATCGACAAACAATGACTGGGGAACAGCAGCTTGTTGAGCAATGGGGTTGATCCCAATAGCAAACAAGATGACACTAAGAACACCTCCTTGAGGCACACCATTCTCCAAGACAAACGGGCGGGAAAGAGCCGCCCCGACACGAACACGAAAAGAACGGCCTGAGAGGTAACCAGAAAGCAACAGTGGCATCTGTCCCCTCAAGCCATAGTTATAGAGATTACGGAGAATCCCATAACGCCACGTCGTATCATACGCCTTCTCCAAGTCAAAGAAAACCTGAACCAGATGATGACGCAGGCGAAAAGCCTCCCTCACATCTGATTCAAGGGCAACTAGATGATCGATAGTTGACCGAAACCGTCGAAAGCCACACTGGGACACAGATAAGAATCCCCATGATTCCAACACCCACACCAACCGCTCACTGACCATCCGTTCCATAAGTTTACAGACACAGCTAGTCAGAGCGATTGGGCGATAACTGGAAGGAGAAGTAGGGTCTTTGCCCGGTTTTACAATCGGGATGACCACTGCTGTCTTCCACGCTGCTGGAATAGAGCCCTATGCCCACACACGGTTGAACATCCCCAGCAAGAACTGCTGGGAGGCAAGGGTCAGATGTTTCAACAGTTGATAGTGAACATCATCAGGCCCCGGGGCGGAGTCATGCGACTTGGACAAAGCTGAAACAAATTCCTGCCAGGTAAATGGTAAATTGTACTCCTCTAGCCCATCGGAGCGAAAGTCAGGAAAGCGAGCCTCTTCTCTACGCTTAATCCCGAGGAAACCAGGATCATAATGGTCATCACTCGAGACCCGCGCAAATGCAGACGCAAGACAATTGGCGATATCTGGCACAGAAGAGATCACGGTATTCGCCACCTTCAGCTGTGAAACCGGGGAAGGCACGCTCCTCCCCGAAATCTGGCGCACCTTCCGCCACACCTGCTGAGAAGGCGTAGAGCGCGTGATCGACGAAACATAAGCTGCCCACGAAGCACGCCTAGCCTCACGGATGACATACCTGGCACGGGCACGACAGCGCTTAAACGCTACAAAGTTGCCAGTAGTCGGGCTGACCGTGAATGCACGCAACGCTCGCCGGCGGGCCTGAATGGCCTGCCCGCAAGCAGGCGTTCACCACGGAACAGGAACCCGCCGCGGCTGTGTGGACGTACGCGGGATAGTAGCATGAGCAGCAGCAAGGACCACATCAGTGAAATGAGTGGAAAGTTCATCCACATCAGAAAAGTCCTCAACCGCACGCTGAAACACAGCAGCCTCAGCAAAGGCTGACCATTCAGCACGCTTAAGCGCCCACCGGGCTGGCCTGGAAGCCACAGAACCCCCTTGTGTTGTGGACAACACAATGGGGAGGTGATCGCTTCCATGCAGATCGGCAGTGACAGCCCAAGTGAAGTGAACTGGGATGGCCAGCGAGCAAAAGGCTAAGTCCACCGCTGACCAATTGCCCGTTGCCAAGTTACAGTGTGTCATGGCTCCATCGTTCAGGATGCAA